>JBAKBP010016584.1:0-51280 GCA_037953745.1 Lithodes maja | reverse complement strand
GGGGTGACTGGGTGGGGGGGGGGGATTTTTAGTTCTGGTTTTACTTTTTAGGGCTGTGTGTGTCCTTTGTTGAGGGTTTGGACGTTTTTGTTGTTGTTGTTGTTGTTGATGATGGTTGTTGTTGGTGGTGGAGGTGGTAGTATTGTTGTTGTCGGTGGTGGAGGTGGTAGTATTGTTGTTGTCGGTGGTGGAGGTGGTAGTATTGTTGTTGTTGATGGTGGAGGTGGTAGTATTGTTGTTGTCGGTGGTGGAAGGTGGTAGTATTGTTGTTTGTGGTGGAGGTGTAGTATTGTTGTGTGTTGATGGTGGAGGTGGTAGTATTGTTGTTGTTGATGGTGGAGGTGGTAGTATTGTTGTTGTCGGTGGTGGAGGTGGTAGTATTGTTGTTGTTGGTGGTGGAGGTGGTAGTATTGTTGTTGTTGGTGGTGGAGGTGGTAGTATTGTTGTTGTTGATGGTGGAGGTGGTAGTATTGTTGTTGTTGGTGGTGGAGGTGGTAGTATTGTTGTTGTTGGTGGTGGAGGTGGTAGTATTGTTGTTGTTGATGGTGGAGGTGGTAGTATTGTTGTTGTTGGTGGTGGAGGTGGTAGTATTGTTGTTGTTGGTGGTGGAGGTGGTAGTATTGTTGTTGTTGGTGGTGGAGGTGGTAGTATTGTTGTTGTTGGTGGTGGAGGTGGTAGTATTGTTGTTGTTGGTGGTGGAGGTGGTAGTATTGTTGTTGTTGGTGGTGGAGGTGGTAGTATTGTTGTTGTTGATGGTGGAGGTGGTAGTATTGTTGTTGTTGGTGGTGGAGGTGGTAGTATTGTTGTTGTTGGTGGTGGAGGTGGTAGTATTGTTGTTGTTGATGGTGGAGGTGGTAGTATTGTTGTTGTTGGTGGTGGAGGTGGTAGTATTGTTGTTGTTGGTGGTGGAGGTGGTAGTATTGTTGTTGTTGATGGTGGAGGTGGTAGTATTGTTGTTGTTGGTGGTGGAGGTGGTAGTATTGTTGTTGTTGGTGGTGGAGGTGGTAGTATTGTTGTTGTTGTGGTGGTGGAGGTGGTAGTATTGTTGTTGTTGGTGGTGGAGGTGGTAGTATTGTTGTTGTTGGTGGTGGAGGTGGTAGTATTGTTGTTGTTGATGGTGGAGGTGGTAGTATTGTTGTTGTTGGTGGTGGAGGTGGTAGTATTGTTGTTGTTGGTGGTGGAGGTGGTAGTATTGTTGTTGTTGTGGTGGTGGAGGTGGTAGTATTGTTGTTGATGGTGGAGGTGGTAGTATTGTTGTTGTTGTGGTGGAGGTGGTAGTATTGTTGTTGTTGATGGTGGAGGTGGTAGTATTGTTGTTGTTGGTGGTGGAGGTGGTAGTATTGTTGTTGTTGATGGTGGAGGTGGTAGTATTGTTGTTGTTGGTGGTGGTGGTGGTAGTATTGTTGTTGTTGGTGGTGGAGGTGGTAGTATTGTTGTTGTTGTGGTGGAGGTGGTAGTATTGTTGTGTTGTGTGGGGAGGTGGTAGTATGTTGTTGTTGATGGTGGAGGTGGTAGTATTGTTGTTGTTGATGGTGGAGGTGGTAGTATTGTTGTTGTTGATGGTGGAGGTGTAGTATTGTTGTTGTTGGTGGTGGAGGTGGTAGTATTGTTGTTGTTGGTGGTGGAGGTGGTAGTATTGTTGTTGTTGATGGTGGAGGTGGTAGTATTGTTGTTGTTGATGGTGGAGGTGGTAGTATTGTTGTTGTTGATGGTGGAGGTGGTAGTATTGTTGTTGTCGGTGGTGGAGGTGGTAGTATTGTTGTTGTCGGTGGTGGAGGTGGTAGTATTGTTGTTGTTGATGGTGGAGGTGGTAGTATTGTTGTTGTCGGTGGTGGAGGTGGTAGTATTGTTGTTGTTGATGGTGGAGGTGGTAGTATTGTTGTTGTCGGTGGTGGAGGTGGTAGTATCGTTGTTGTTGATGGTGGAGGTGGTAGTATTGTTGTTGTTGGTGGTGGAGGTGGTAGTATTGTTGTTGTTGGTGGTGGAGGTGGTAGTATTGTTGTTGTTGGTGGTGGAGGTGGTAGTATTGTTGTTGTTGGTGGTGGAGGTGGTAGTATTGTTGTTGTTGGTGGTGGAGGTGGTAGTATTGTTGTTGTCGGTGGTGGAGGTGGTAGTATTGTTGTTGTTGATGGTGGAGGTGGTAGTATTGTTGTTGTTGGTGGTGGAGGTGGTAGTATTGTTGTTGTTGGTGGTGGAGGTGGTAGTATTGTTGTTGTTGATGGTGGAGGTGGTAGTATTGTTGTTGTTGATGGAGGTGGTAGTATTGTTGTTGTCGGTGGTGGAGGTGGTAGTATTGTTGTTGTTGATGGTGGAGGTGGTAGTATTGTTGTTGTTGATGGTGGAGGTGGTAGTATTGTTGTTGTTGATGGTGGAGGTGGTAGTATTGTTGTTGTTGTTGATGGTGGTGGTGGTGGTGGTGTTGTTTGTACATGACATGGTTAGTTATACACGGCATGGTTTTATATATTAATGTTGATGTTGTTGTAGGTGGTGGTAGTATTGTTTTGTTGTTGTTGGTGATGGTGTTGATTTATTTGATGGTCGTGTTGGTGGTGGTGGTTATGTTGGCGGAGGAGGAGGAGGAAGAGGTGAAGGTTGGAAGGAGGAGGAGGAGGAACTGAAGGATGATGAGGATGGGGATATCTACAAATCTGATTTACTATTAACTGCAACAGACTTAAAGATCCTTACGGGGCTGTTTGGATAACTACAGGTAAGTGTACCGACAACTTGGTGGAGAAATGGATAGTAAGGCACTACCATCTTGTATTTTTTCAGCTGACGGTAAATTGCCATGTCGTCATCTAAATTACTCGGCAATTACGAAGACTTTGTAGCGAAATATTGTGTTTTCTTTTATGAACATTTGGCATTAGTGGATATTCTACAGAACAACTTCTCAATTACAGGATTTCTACCTTATGGATTTTTTTTTCTTTTGTTCTTACCTTACTCAGGGGACCTTATAGTTGTGAGGACAAGTGCTACTTTTGTAATTGCATTCATTATATTTTCCCTCCACATTCCACAGCTTACTTTACCTGTTCATCGGCTGACCCCAAAAGACTAAGAAGAAAGGGTGTGTAGACCCCACAGCCAAGCACTTGGGACATGCAGATTATTAACCCATTACTGTTCTAAATAGAGCATAATTTCAAAAGGTCGTGGGGGTGTCTACCCTCCTTTACCCATCGTGGATCCACGGCCAACCTGTTGGGCTATAACGAGCAAGTAAACGAAGTTGTAGAAAAGGAAGAGGAGGGGGAGAAGCAGACTGAGAAGCAGAAGGTGGAGGAGAAGCAGACCCAGAAGGAAGAGGAGAAACAGACTGAGAAATAGGAGGTGGAGAAGCAGACTGAGAAAGAGGAGGGGGAGAAGCAGACTGAGAAAGAGGAGGTGGAGAAGCAGACTGAGAAAGAGGAGGGGGAGAAGCAGACTGAGAAAGAGGAGGGGGAGAAGCAGACTGAGAAAGAGGAGGTGGAGAAGCAGACTGAGAAAGAGGAGGGGGAGAAGTAGACTGAGAAAGAGGAGGGGGAGAAGCAGACTGAGAAAGAGGAGGGGGAGAAGTAGACTGAGAAAGAGGAGGGGGGGAAGTAGACTGAGAAAGAGGAGGGGGAGAAGCAGACTGAGAAAGAGGAGGGGGAGAAGTAGACTGAGAAAGAGGAGGGGGAGAAGTAGACTGAGAAAGAGGAGGGGGAGAAGCAGACTGAGAAAGAGGAGGGGGAGAAGTAGACTGAGAAAGAGGAGGTGGAGAAGCAGACTGGAGAAAGAGGAGGGGGAGAAGCAGACTGAGAAAGAGGAGGGGGAGAAGCAGACTGAGAAAGAGGAGGGGGAGAAGCAGACTGAGAAAGAGAAGGTGGAGGAGAAGCAGACTGAGAAGGAGAAGGTGGAGAAGCAGACCCAGAAGGAGGAGGAGAAGCAGACTGAGAAATAGGAGGGGAGAAGCAGACTGAGAAGGAGAACGTGGAGAAGCAGACCCAGAAGGAGGAGGAGAAGCAGACTGAGAAGGAGAGGTGGAGGAGAAGCAGACCCAGAAGGAGGAGGAGAAGCAGACTGAGAAGGAGAAGGTGGAGGAGAAGCAGACCCAGAAGGAGGAAGAGGAGAAGCAGACTGAGAAGGAGAAGGTGGAGAAGCAGACTGAGAAGGAGAAGGTGGAGGAGAAGCAGACCCAGAAGGAGGGGGAGAAGCAGACTGAGAAGAAGAAGGTGGAGGAGAAGCAGACCCAGAAGGAGGAGGAGAAGCAGACTGAGAAGGAGAAGGTGGAGGAGAAGCAGACCCAGAAGGAGGAGGAGAAGCAGACTGAGAAGGAGAAGGTGGAGGAGAAGCAGACCCAGAAGGAGAAGGTGGAGGAGAAGCAGACCCAGAAGGAGGGGGAGAAGCAGACCCAGAAGGAGAAGGCGGAGGAGAAGCAGACCCAGAAGGAGGAGGAGAAACAGACTGAGAAGGAGAAGGTGGAGGAGAAGCAGACCCAGAAGGAGGGAGGAGAAGCAGACCCAGAAGGTGGAGGAGGAGAAGAAGCAGACTGAGAAGGAGAATCAGACCCAGAAGGAGGAGGAAGAGAAGCAGACTGAGAAAAAGGAGGAAAATATTTAAATATTTAAATGGAGGAATTGGAGGAGGTAGAGTGAGGCAGGTACTTTTGTTGTTAGTATTTGTTAATAAGTTACCGGTAATTATGTTTATATAGTTGGTTAATACTTACGTGCGTTGGGTTCATATTTCTGAAAACATTGTGGATTTTGGCCTCAGGGGGAGAGATGAAGTTTATCTGGGCCAGCTCTCTCTCTCTCTCTCTCTCTCCTCTCTCTCTCTCTCTCTCCTCTCTCTCTCTCTCTCTCTCTCTCTCTCTCTCTCTCTCTCGAAGAGCGTCTTAGAGAATTAAATCTATTTCCTTTAACCCCAGCGCAGATTAAGAGGTGACTTAATTCAAGTGTTCAAAATCAACAAAGGCATCGACAATATGAACTGTAGTAAGTACTTCACTATCGACCAATCTAATTACACGCGGGGAAACGGTTGCAAAATTATTGGTAAATCTTTTAACTCACACGAATCTAAGAATTTCTTCTTCAATCGAGTTGTCAACTTGTGGAATGGGCTTCCCCGAGACGTTATAGACTGCAGCACCGTTGATTAATTTAAACTCCGCTTAGACAAATATCTCGCATCAAACCCGCGACTGACTGCGTTTGTAAATGAATAACTTTATTTTATCCCACCCTCAGTTACTAACCCATCTGTCCCCTACTAACTTCCTAATCCTGCCACGGACATTAGTTCTAGGGCAGTAGTTCCCTTTCCAATGTTCCCTTACCCACTCTAAACCACTGTTTGGACACTTGATCCTCAGTGTTTTGGAGGACAAGCAGCCTAGAAGGGTCACTAGATCTGTTGTTGCTTGACTTCCTTTGTACTCTCTCTCTCTCGTCTCTCTCTCTCTCTCTCTCTCTCCTCTCTCTCTCTCTCTCTCTCTCTCTCTCTCATACTAATAAGATAGATACATACAGTACATGCATACACTATCTATCTAGGCCTATCTATCTACAGTATATGCTCAGGCCCAATCCCCATTTTTCCTATTTTTATTTCCTACCTTATTCTATTCTATTTGTTTTGTTTCTTAGGGGTGGCCGACTATAAAACCTCTATAGAGGTCAACAGCTATGTATAATTATATATATATATAAATAATTCCCAGATATTTATTATTAATGATCTCCAGAATATGCATCAGGAAAGATTAACTATTAATGTGTTGTAATTATTAAGGCTTTATATTTTATTCATGTCCTGATATATCCATCGATAAATTCAAACCCTTTCAGTCAGCTGGCCCCATTATACTGTATATCCTAGCTACCTCCAAACGAAGGTATTCAACTTAGGAAGGACTTGTCAGGGTTAAAGGGTTAAGAAGGGGGGTGACCTGCTTTTCGTTATTTTTGTCCTTTTCTCTCTTTCTCTGGCTTGTGTCCATTCGGCCCCATTCAGCCAACTATTTTAAGACGTTTATCCCCATCTACTGTAGGTGTCGATTTCTTCCTGGCGAGCGATAGCGAGCCAGCATTATATGAAGAAATCCGGCTTCGCCGGAGACATTTTTCTATCGAAAAATGTACAAATTTAGCCTGCTGTCAAACAAAAATAAAAAATATGCTGGCTCGCTACCGCTCACCAGTAAACAATTGACACCTGGATGGGGATAAACGTCTTAAAACAGTAGGCTGAATGGGCCAAATGGATACAAGCCAGAGAAAGATAGAAAAGGACAGAACAAAAACAGGTCACCCCCCTTAAGCTGTGTAAAATCTCCTGACATCAGCATTAACTCCTACCATCAGCTGACACCCATTAATTTAGTGCTAGCAACCTCCAGACGATTGTGTTGAACTTGAAGGTGGCGTCACACGAGCTCCTGTATCCGATAATCTGCATCAGAGTCTGGCAGCCGGAATATGGTGTTAGTTCATTTGGGAGTTTTTATGACTTTAAGGGGAAATTTCCACTTGAGGGATTTTTTTTCTTTACCCCTTTCTTCCTCATGTTTAGCCCCATTGTTTTTGAGATTTTAAGACGTTCGCCCCATTAGTTTGGTGATTTTAAGAACTCACCCCATTTATGTCACTGTTAAGACCTTTCGTACCATTTAGGTGTCGTTTTTTTCTTGGCGAGTGATAGCGAGCCTGTAATTTAAGAGGAACCGGCCTTTGGCCGGGACATTTTTCTACCGAAAAATGTACAAATTTATCTTGAAAGGGGGTCAAGGGGATGTATTTTCAAGCTTGATGGAAGTCTAGGAAACACTAAAAACCTCCCCTTAACATTTCAAGGTCCGATTACGCATATATTTTCTGGTTCTTGGCTATTAGGTTGCATTATTTACCTGTTTATATATCACTGTTACAGTCTCCTCCCTAGACCTCAATCAAACTTAATAGATCATGCTTTAGATCCCCCTTCGAGATAAATTGTACACTTTTCGGTCCCTCCAAAATTACAGGCTCGCTATCACTCGCCACGAAAAAATCGACACCTAAATGGCACGAAAGGTCTTGGTATTGATAAAGAAATGGGACGAAAGGTCTTAAAATCGATAAACTAATGGGGCGAACGTCTAAAAATCTCAAAACTAATGGGGATAAAGATGAGGGAGAAGGTGGTCTAGAAAAAATAACTACCTCCCCCTTAAAAAAAGAACTTGGTTGTCGCAAAATGTATATCTATAGGTCATTGCCAAGAAGTTAACCCTTTCAGCATTAGGACGACATTCTATATAATATTATTAGACGATTGTATTCAGCTTTGGGAAGATATCTAGGAATCAAAGGACGAGACAAATCTATCTCGAATGGTCCTCCGACGCCCACAAATACTTCCAAAACAGTAATACATCGTTTTTTAATAGCCAGAACAGAATGAAAACTGCCGAGCTTTTAATTGGTTTCAGTTATATGTATACGATTGTTTGCAGTTTGAGAATAATCTGTGGGAGTTAAAAGGGATTTATAAATGAGAGTTAGAGGTCTTTGATTACTATAGGTCCTTCCCAAACTTAATACAATGGTCTAATAGTTGCCAGAATATAATGACAAGGACGTCAGCGGTACAGAAAGGGTTATTGTAGTGTATTGAGAATTAGAATACAGTAGTCATTATACCACTGTAAGGCCTAATGCTAGCCACAAATACCAGGATTCCTAATATTCATGCATTGGCAATAACAATAACAAAATAGGTTAATGGGAGACATAACAAAATAGGTTAATGGGAGACAGGAAAGATAACATTTAATACAGCACTATATATTTTTTCTCAGCCTGGTACGTATGGAAAACACAAGGCGACACGATACTTTAATGTTAGACTGTACAAGTGTACATGTGTCTATTATAAGACTGCGAGGGTTGTCAAGTAATAATTATTGAAGGCATACACGAAGTAATTAAGGGCTGAGTGTGGGTGTATTGCTGAGAGAGAGAGAGAGAGAGAGAGAGAGGGGTTGGGGGGGGGGGGGGGGGTTTGGTGGTGGTGCGGCGGGGTGGGTGGGTATGTGTGTGGGGGGGGGGGGGCTCTCTGGCCCAGAAAAATACCCAAAACTTAATTAAACCTGCACAGACCACTCAGCAAATACAGCCAAAGAACACCAGAAACTCCTGCAACACCCAACACCGAGGAAGCAGACGAACTCCAGCCCACTCCAACATCTAGGACGGAGACACCACGACCAACATATAACCCAACACTCACTCCAGATATTCATCTCTTCAGTCAAACCCCAGAAGAGGTGGAGAGTAAAGACCAGGGGGTCCAAGCATCACCCCCACCAACCGAAACTGAGGCAACACTACAGCCCCAGCTAACTGCTACCAAACCCTCCGCCACCTTCAGCACAGCCCAAGAACAAGCCACCAAAATGATCGACTGGCTGGCCAAAGACTTACAAGAACCTACTCCAGTCCCACCATTTCAGCGAGAAGAATCTAGCTGTCAGAGATGCACACAAGGAAGTAGTACCACACACCTTCAGATATGACCTCCTTTACTTCTCTCTAATTCTTAGAGACGTCTCACCTACCTGACTTGTCTATCCACCCCCAACTTAACACACAAGTTTGTACGTTCATTATGTATCCAGAACTTACTCCCCTCCCTCCTCTCTGCACCTTTAGCAGCACCAGACTTCTACTACGTCAGAAGGCATTGAGGACCTAAGAGACCTATTGAAAAAGACAAATGTAACAGACAGGCTTTACAAGTCTGTTAAAAAGAAAGATAAATCTGAGACGTCTCAAGTCCGCTGCCAAACCCTGACCTGCAGGAGGCGATCAATGACTGTGTGGAGCTGCAGGAACTGAAAGACTTGCTGAATCCGAACGACGAGTACTTTGAGTAGCTGAGTGATAGGAGGAGCTCCGCAGAACGATACGTGAATGGCAAAAGGATTCCCCATAAACCAACTAAGCCAAAGCCCTGTAGGAGAGAGCCACCTTACATCAATGTCGTCTCCAGGAAAGTCAGCTGTACAACGCCCCTTGCAGCAGACAACAAGAAGCCCAGGGAAGCAGCTTTGACGACAGCCCATGCCCCTTAGATGCCAGCATGGCAGACCGAGCCCCTCCCTTCAGCTACCCATCATTCAACGCCCTTAGTCAAATCCTTATCCTCCTGGCATCACCCTTGCTATTTTCCTGATTGCTATAGCATCCCCCTATAAAAGGCTGGGACAAATACCGCCAAGGTACTCGCCCAACAGATTCCCCCACATTTTGAAGAATAGACTCGCTCAGATCAACTGCCAAAGGACATGGAGAAGAGAAGCAGCCTGTGCAACCGGAAACACCTGGACAAGGATTATTGAAGAAAAGATGAGAAACTGCGAGGTCACAGTTCTAATAATAGTGATCCACGTACACAAGAGATGGCAGCACGATCACAAAAGAGAACGAAAGGGTACCCAATAATTCATAATAACCCTACCTTGTACTACGAACGCTATGAATTAATCAATTCAACGTTATCCACAGACTCTGTAAGTATTTCCGAGTTCAATGGACATATCTAATGACTACTATAAAGGCCAGATCATCATGAAAGTGTCACCATTATGATGAGGTTCACAGACAAGTCTCCTCTACCGCCGCCATTGTTGTTGTGAGACTTACGAGTTGCCAACGTCAAACAGGCTGGGATCTCTCCCCAACAGATGTCATAATTATACCCTAACTACGAATTTCGTCAAAATGTCCAGTTTTAATACAACTTTACAATTTAACATCTACTTAAAATGTAACTAATAATGTAAATTCAGAATTACATTTTATATCTTGTTCTGTTGCTTGGAGTTATACTGGTATTATTTATAAGTATTTTATATATTGTATACATATATTCACTTCTTTTTCTCTTGCTTTTATAAATCTATTTTATTCTAAATAATTAACAGGTGTTTTTACCCATATTTATTCACTATCAAAGACGTTCCCTCTTTAATCAAACGCCCCCTCATTATGTTGAAGTTTCCCTAACTATGGTATCACTGCAGACAAGCTAGGTGCACAGATCAGGATAAATAAAGATAAATAACTAAAGTATTCTGGTTATATACTCCACGACAGTGGTGCTACCCCTAGGACACACGCAGAAATCAAATCTTTCCTCTCTTTTTATATATCCTCCTTGCACCTGGACTAGGAGAGCCGAGTGTCTACCCCGTGGCTAAAAGTCATGTTAGTCCAAATTAATCCCCTTGTTGATCTGACAGCCAGCCGACCCATACTAGGCCCTAGGTGTCTACCAGGAGTTACAAGGAATTGTCACAGTCTCCCCTACTCTGCTGATTCCTATATACAAATAAATTGCATTTACTTTGTGTATACTGTAGTATAGCTGTCGTTTGTATTAATATTGTATGAACCTGTGTGGTTCCTTGTGTACTATAAACCATATTCTGTGTTTACTTATTCGTATTTTATTCTCCCAGTACAAGATCCCACTAATACTGGAAAATCACTCCCGTGCGCACCCACACACACACAGCTTGACTTGGAGGGTTGCCAACCATCGGAATTGTTCCGTGGGATTCTAAAGTAGTTCCCATACAAATCTGAACCCTCTAGGTGCCATAGAACAAGAATGATTAGGACCGACTCAACCGTTGCGTCGCTGGGACTGTGCGTTACATACATAGGCGACGCATAACTTGCGTCGTTGGGATCCAGAGGGTTAATAAACCCTCTGAATAACATAGGTTCATCTTAAACGGCATAAAATGAAAAAATTGTATAAACGTACTGTAGGGGTTAATATTCGTGGACCCCGAGCTAAGCATGCATAAAAAGGTGCACACAAAAAATACCACACATGATAAAATTATTCATTCAATAAATAATTCTCTCTCTCTCTCTCTCTCTCTCTCTCTCTCTCTCTCTCTCTCTCTCTCTCTCTCTCTCTCTCTCTCTCTCTCTCGCAAACTTTTCCAAGCTGGGCATTGAAGTAGAGAAGAAAGCTTAGGACATTATTTCGGGTATATATATATATATATTTTGAAGACAGAGTTCCAATATAGAGATAAGGAAATAGTCGTTACACTTTACACTGCTTTGATACGACCTCTTTTAGGATACGCTGTGCAATGCTCGTCGTCCCCAGCACCACTCAGGAGAGATATAGAGCGACTAGAAAGATTTCAGGCAAGGGCTACAAAGCTCATTTCATCGCTAAGGAGAGTGAGATGTTGAGTGCGGTTAAGGGGAATCACCTGCTTTTTTTTCTTTCTCTCTTTCTCTGGCTTGTATCCATTCGGCCCCATTCAGCCAACTGTTTTAAGATGTTTATCCCCATCCAGGTGTCAATTTCTTCCTGGCGAGCGATAGCGAGCCAGCATTGTATGGAGAAATCCGGCTTCGCCGGAGAAATTTTTCAATCGAAAAATGTACAAATTTAGCTTACTGTCAAAACAAAAATATATATATGCTGGCTCGCTACCGCTCGCCAGGAAAATATTGACACCTGTATGGTGGTAAACGTCTTAAAATAGTAGGCTGAATGGGGCCGAATAGATACAAGCCAGATATAGAGAGAAAAGGAGAGAACAAAAGAAGGCCACCCCCCTTAAAATCTCTGGGTCTTAATTCGTTGGCAACACGTCCACCACAAGATCAACTAATTGAAGATTTTATAATACGTAATGGATATGACAATGTGGATTATAACAAAAATGCTTCATCTCAATATGAATACAACACACAATCATGGTTGGAAGCAAAAAGTGAAGAGTATCATCACTATTGTATGTGGGTAATAATTGTTTACATATAGGATTTTGTTCTACTTGGAACAAACTTCCCTCACATGTAAATAGTTCTTAAGGGGAGATATCCACTTGAGGGACTTTTTTTTTACCCCTTTCTCCCTCATGTTTAGCCCCATTGCTTTTGAGATTTTAAGACGTTTGCCCCATTAGTTTGGTGATTTTTAAGAATTTCCGCCCCATTCTGTCAATTTTAAGACCTTTCGTGCCTTTTAGGTGTCGATTTTATCCTGGCGAGTGATAGCGAGCCTGTAATTTAAGAATAATCGGCCTTCGGCCGGGACATTTTTCTACCGAAAAATGTACAAATTTATCTTGAAAGGGGGTCAAGGGGGTGAAATTTTAAGATTGATGGAGAAGTAGGAAACAAACTAGAAACCTCCCCTTAAGTAGAGCAGTTCAATACAATAGTTGATAGTACTTTGCACAATCTGATAAGAGTGTAGCGCCTAACACAATATCTCTCTTTCCACTTCGAGTACCTCCCCGGAATAGACCACAAGGTCCATACTAACTATGTTCTGTAGCTCCTTGTAACTAACTCTAACTCACTCACTTATTCACTCTCACTCACTCACTCACTCACTCACTCACTCACTCACTCACTCACTCACTCACTCACTCTCTCTCTCTCTCTTAGGCTATCACCGCTGGTGGCCTATTTCTGCGTACCGGTATTTCATAATTTTTGTTTTCGGTTAGTCTAGGCTATCATCCCTGGTGGCCTATTTCTGCGTACTTAAATTTTTAAATTTTCAGTTAGGCTATCACCGCTGGTGGCCTATTTCTGCGTACCAGTATTTCATAATTTTTGTTTTCGGTTAGTCTAGGCTATCACCGCTGGCGCCTATTTCTGCGTACCGGTATTTCATAATTTTTGTTTTCAGTTATTTTTGTTTTCGGTTAGTCTAGGCTATCATCCCTGGTGGCCTATTTCTGCGTACTTCAATTTTTAAATTTTCAGTTAAGCTTGGTGGCCTATTTCTGCCTACCGGTAGTTCATAATTTTTGTTTTCGGTTAGGATAGGCTATAACCCCTGGTGGCCTATTTCTGTTTAAATAAACATAAAATTGTTTTCGGTTCGGCTATCACTGCGTATTCAAATTTAATTTTGTTTTGTTTTAATTTTTGGTTAGGCTATCACCGCTGATAACCTATTTGTGTGTATTTCAACATTTTTGTTTTCGGTTAGGCCTATTTAAGTAAGTGAAGCGACCTGAAGGGAGTGAAGTGTTTTTTAAAGTGAGTTTAGTGTTTTTAAAGTGAGTTAAGTGTTTTTAAGTGAGTGAAGTGAACTGAAGAAAGTGATAGTAACCATGCCTCGTGCCTGTACGAACTGCGCCGGTAGGTTTGGTGCTTCCATGTTTGCTCCTGCCGATCCACAAGTCTGCCGACTCTGCCAGCAACGAGAGGATTTGACAGCAAAATTGGATGAAGCCCTCAACAAGATCAACGCCCTCACCAGAAAGCTGGAATCACTCCAAGAGTTTGTAACACTCAACGTTGGAGTATCACTAATGCAAATTGTTTCAACTCCAGCATCCACCACCGCCCCAACGTCATCTGCCAACAATCCAACACCTGCAGTAGACACTGCAGCAGATGATTCTGACGAACCTGAGCCGACATCAAACCAGGACAGCCGCCCTGTTCACCTTAGTCTCTCCCCCACTCCTCGTGCAAGAAGCCTGCTAGCACGAACAGTACCAACCCCTCGCCCCCGTTCTAACCACTCCTCTCCCCGACCTGTACGTAGAGTCCCGCCACCACAGGTTTCCGGATTTACACCAGTGAGGAACGGTGCACGGCCAACGCAGAAAAGGTCTCATCTACCAGTCACAATGTCAAACAGATTTGAGATATTGGTAGAGATGGAAGACGAACCAGAAGAGACCAGGCTCGTTGGGGATTCCATCCTACGAGGACAGGTCGAAGAGTTCTGCGACAGAGTCCCAATTCAACGAAAAAGATTTTGCATCCCAGGAGCTGGACTGGACGACATTGTGGAAGCCTTCGAAGATACCACAAAGGATGCAAATGAAAATACCCTTTTTGTCATCCATGCTGGTTCAAATGACGTCATGCGCACCAGATCCGAAGAGTTGATGGAGAAATATCGCAAGATGATCCAGCACTACAAAAACAAGTCAAGGAATATCATCATCTCAGGCATTCTCCCCAAGATCGATGCACCTGACAAATTCTACGACAAGGCCTTCAGCACAAATAGCCGACTAAAACATTTGTGTCTGAGGGAAGAAGTTGAATTCATCAACCTCTGGGACAACTTCTACAACCAGCCTACTCTGTTCCGCAAGGATGGCACTCATCTAAACCCTGTGGGTTCAGCACGCATGGGTCGTCTCCTACACGAAGCAGTCCGCAGCCATGGATCAAAAAACGCCATCCGAGAAGAAGCAGCAGTGACATAAATCATCCAACGCCAAGAAAAACACAGAGGCAACCGAGGACCACCAGCGATAAGGACCGGAGACAGCGAGGACCGAGGACAGCCATGAACATAAATGTAGATCCGACAAGAACCAAAAATATTATTAAAGCGCGTTCCGTGAGTTCTAAAATAACAAATTTAAAGGTTTTCTATGCAAACGCTCGTAGCATACGCAATAAATTTTCAGATTTAGAGGAGCTAGTGTTTACAGAAAATTATGATGTGATTGGCATAACAGAATCTTGGCTCAATACAGAAGATAGAGACTTTTTAGCAGAGTATTCACTTCCCGGTTATGTAATATTTGAGAAAAGCCGAATAAATCGAAATGGAGGTGGCGTTTTACTTTATATCAAAGAAAGTCTTAACCCTACCCTCTTGTCAAAACCTCAAATTGTGAACGTCGACGCATCTTTTGTGCTAATAAAGAATAATAAAGGTACCAAAATAATACTTGCATTAATATACAGACCTCCACCTCAATCAGTGCAAACTGACCGAGAAATTTACGAACAAATTGCAGATGTAAGTAACTCACAAGATACCGTAATTTTTGGTGACTTTAATTTACCTGTGACCAAGTGGGGCGATACTCTTACTTCACACTCCGGACATGACTTGTATACGAACTTGCAAGAGAGTTCGCTTTATCAATTTGTTGGAACGCCGACCCGTGGTAATAACGTTCTTGACATTGTACTTGCAACAAAAGAAGAATTAATAGAGAATTTGAATGTTGGTGATGAATTCAGTAACAGCGACCATCATACGATAACTTTCACTTTAAACTTTACTAGTAACGAACCAAATAGTAGCATCGAAAAAGTCCCTAATTTCAAGAAAGCAAACTTTCCTAAACTTAGAGCTATGTTTAAAGAAACTGACTGGAGCTTTTTAATTCACAATAACGACATAAATACATCTTGGAAGTTATTCGAAGCCACTTACCTAAAAGCAGTGCAAGACTGCATACCATCGAAAACTCGGCGTCCAGGCCATAATAATAAGCCTAAATGGTGGAATAAAGATATTTCAAACTGCCTGCTTGCTAAAAAATTTGCTAATGATAGATTAAAATCCTCACAAAATGACGAAGAACGGCTGAAATTTGTAGAGCTACGACGCAAAGCCAAAAAGTTAATTAAGCAAAGTAAAAAGACCTTAGAGTTACATATTGCGAATCAAAGTAAAACAAACCCGAAAAAATTCTATAGTTATATCAGAAAGAAAAAAGTAGTTACTTCAACTGTTGGACCGTTAGTCGATGAAAATGGAGAATACACCAAAGACGAAGAACAAATGAGTAATGCCTTCAATACCTTCTTTGCATCAGTTTTTACAACAGAAGACCTCAGTGATATCCCTACACCATCGCCGATTCAGATTGATAATTCAGATGTTTTAAGCAATATCACCGTTACAGAGAGAGAAGTATTGAATTGTTTAGATAAACTCAAGGTAAATAAAACGCCTGGACCTGATACAATCTCGCCTAGAGTTCTAAAGGAAGCTAAGGATGAGCTCTCTAAACCACTGACATTACTATTCAATAAATCCTTGCAGTCTGGAACTATGCCCGATCAGTGGAAGCTAGCCAACGTAACACCGATATTCAAAAAAGGCAGCAAATCCCTATCCAGTAACTATCGTCCAATTAGCTTAACCTCAGTTGTATGTAAAATGCTAGAAACGGTCATAAGAGACAGACTCGTAAATCACTTAGAGGAAAATAACATACTTAAAGATACTCAACACGGCTTTCGTAAAAAACGTTCCTGTTTAACAAACCTCTTAGACTTCTTCCACGATATCCTCAACCTCTACGATGAGAGTAAAGCTGTAGATATTATATACCTTGATTTTCAAAAGGCCTTTGACAAAGTTCCCCACAAACGTTTACTGCTAAAACTAAAAGCGCATGGAATACAAGACGGTGTGTTGAAATGGATAGAAAATTGGCTCAGCGACAGAAAGCAAAGAGTAGTCATAAACGGTAAGGCATCAAAATGGACCAATGTAAGTAGCGGGGTACCCCAGGGATCGGTACTAGGACCAATTCTCTTTCTAATTTACATCAACGACATAGATGAGGGTCTCACCTGTACAATCTCAAAATTTGCTGACGATACAAAAATTGCAAATAGCGTACTCTCAAAAGAACAAGTTGACGATATGCAACACAATCTAGATAAATTGTCATGTTGGGCCCAAATTTGGCAAATGAGTTTCAATGCGGATAAATGTAAAGTACTACATATCGGATACCTAAATGAGAAAGCAAACTATTCGATGAATGGCACTCAGCTTAAGAATGTAAACAGAGAAACCGATCTGGGAGTAACAATATCGAGTAACCTAAAACCGAGTCAACAATGTTCAGAAGTTGTTAAGAAGGCAAACAAAATAATTGGCTTTATAGGCAGGTCATTTGAGCATAAATCCAAAGAAGTTATCCTAACCCTTTACAATTCCTTAGTCCGCCCTCTTCTGGAATACTGCGTTCAATCCTGGTGCCCTTATTACCAAAAAGATATAAACAAGCTAGAACGAGTTCAACGTAGAGTTACCAAAATGATACCTAGCCTAAAGAACAAACCATACGAAGACCGTCTTAGAGAATTAAATCTATTTCCTTTAACCCAGCGCAGATTAAGAGGCGACTTAATTCAAGTGTTCAAAATCATCAAAGGCATCGACAATATGAACTGTAGTAAGTACTTCACTATCGACCAATCTAATTACACGCGGGGAAACGGTTGCAAAATTATTGGTAAATCTTTTAACTCGCACGAATCTAAGAATTTCTTCTTCAATCGAGTTGTCAACTTGTGGAATGGGCTTCCCCGAAACGTTATAGACTGCATCACCGTTGATTCATTTAAACTCCGCTTAGACAAATATCTCGCATCAAACCCGCGACTGACTGCGTTTGTAAATGAATAACTTTATTTTATCCCCCCCTCAGTTACTAACCCATCTGTCCCCTACTAACTTCCTAATCCTGCCACGGACATTAGTTCCAGGGCAGTAATTCCCTTTCCAATGTTCCCTTACCCACTCTAAACCACTGTTTGGACACTTGATCCTCAGTGTTTTGGAGGACAAGCAACCTAGAAGGGTCACTGGATCTGTTGTTGCTTGATTTCCTTTGTACTCCTTTGTACTCCTTTGTACTCTCTCTCTCTTGTAGTATGATGATAGTATTAATATAATTAGTTTACAGACAATGGATAGGCTTCATCTCATTACCCTGTATGGTGTACCCTACACCCCCCCCTCTCTCTCTCTCATCTCATTACCCTGTATGGTGTACCCTACCCCCCCCCTCTCTCTCTCTCTCTCTCTCTCTCTCTTGTAGTATGATGATAGTATTAATATAATTAGTTTACAGACAATGGATAGGCTTCATCTCATTACCCTGTATGGGGTACCCTACCCCCCCCCCCTCTCTCTCTCTCTCTCTCTCTCATCTCATTACCCTGTATGGTGTACCCTACCCCCCCTCTCTCTCTCTCTCTCTCTCATCTCATTACCCTGTATGGTGTACCCTACCCCCCCCCTCTCTCTCTCTCTCTCATCTCATTACCCTGTATGGGGTACCCTACCCTCTCCCCCCCCCCCCTCTCTCTCTCTCTCTCTCTCTCATCTCATTACCCTGTATGGTGTACCCTACCCCCTCCCCCCTCTCTCTTTGTATCTATCTACAGTATCTATCTATTTATCTATATCTATATATCGCCTTCACTCTCTCTCTCTCTCTCTCTCTCTCTCTCTCTCTCTCTCTCTCTCTCTCTCTCTCAGTAGGTAAATGTAAATTCCTTTTCAAACACATTTTTTTCTATACTCTATAAACACTGTCCTTGTAGGCATGTCCTGACCCATAACGTTACACTTCATCTTATTTTCCAGTAAGGCCTTTTAGCCGGAGGGTGGGGAGAGAGCTTTCTACTTTGCTGTCCTATTCTTCTACTATAAACTGTCCCTGTCTAGTAGTATTAACCCCTTCTGTACCGGCTACGTACTTTTCATTACATTATGGCAACTATTAGACGATTTTGTTTAGCTTGGTAAAGACATCTACCCATGAAAAGGCTACAGATTATCTCCATTAATATTTTTAGCTACCATATATCCTTCCTAAGCTTCATAAAATAGTCTAAATGTAGCTAGAGCTGCTAGACTCAAATTTAAAACATGTCGCCGGTATAGAAAGGGTTAAGGCCGGACCACCTAGTAGGGATCGCAAGGTCTGTATAACTCACACTCTCTCTCTCTCTCTCTCTCTCTCTCTCTCTCTCTCTCTCTCTCTCGTTACTCTTACTTCACACTCCGGACATAACTTGTATACGAACTTGCAAGAGAGTTCGCTTTATCAATTTGTTCGATCGCCGACCCGTGGTAATAACGTTCTTGACATTGTACTTGCAACAAAAGAAGAATTAATAGAGAATTTGAATGTTGGTGATGAATTCAGTAACAGCGACCATCGAACGATAACTTTCACTTTAAAGTTTACTAGTAACGAACCAAATAGTAGCATCGAAAAAGTCCCTAATTTCAAGAAAGCAAACTTTCATAAACTTAGAGCTATGTTTAAAGAAACTGACTGGAGCTTTTTAATTAACAATAACGACATAAATACATCTTGGAAGTTATTCGAAACCACTTACCTAAAAGCAGTGCAAGACTGCATACCATCGAAAATACAGCGTCCAGGCCATAATAATAAGCCCAAATGGTGGAATAAAGATATTTCAAACTGCCTGCTTGCTAAAAAAATTGCTAATGATAGATTAAAATCCTCACAAAATGACAAAGAACGGGTGAAATTTGTAGAGCTACGACGCAAAGCCAAAAAGTTAATTAAGCAAAGTAAAAAGACCTTAGAGTTACATATTGCGAATCAAAGTAAAACAAACCCGAAAGAATTTTATAGTTATATCAGAAAGAAAAAAGTAGTTACTTCAACTGTTGGACCGTTAGTCGATGAAAATGGAGAATACACCAAAGACGAAGTACAAATGAGTAATGCCCTCAATACCTTCTTTGCATCAGTTTTTACAACAGAAGACCTCAGTGATATCCCTACACCATCGCCGATTCAGATTGATAATTCAGATGTTCTAAGCAATATCACAGTTACAGAGAGAGAAGTATTGAATTGTTTAGATAAACTCAAGGTAAATAAAACACCTGGACCTGATACAATCTCGCCTAGAGTTCTAAAGGAAGCTAAGGATGAGCTCTCCAAACCACTGACATTACTATTCAATACATCCTTGCAGTCTGGAACTATGCCTGATCAGTGGAAGCTAGCCAACGTAACACCGATATTAAAAAAAGGCAGCAAATCCCTACCCAGTAACTATCGTCCAATTAGCTTAACCTCAGTTGTATGTAAAATGCTAGAAACGGTCATACGAGACAGACTCGTAAATCACTTAGAGGAAAATAACATACTTAAAGATACTCAACACGGCTTTCGTAAAAAACGTTCCTGTTTAACAAACCTCTTAGACTTCTTCCACGATATCCTCAACCTCTACGATGAGAGTAAAGCTGTAGATATTATATACCTTGATTTTCAAAAGGCCTTTGACAAAGTTCCCCACAAACGTTTACTGCTAAAACTAAAAGCGCATGGAATACAAGACGGTGTGTTGAAATGGATAGAAAATTGGCTCAGCGGCACAAAGCAAAGAGTAGTCATAAACGGTAAGGCATCTAAATGGACCAATGTAAGTAGCGGGGTACCCCAGGGATCGGTACTAGGACCAATTCTCTTTCTAATTTACATCAACGACATAGATGTGGGTCTCACCTGTACAATCTCAAATTTGCTGACGATACAAAAATTGCAAATAGCGTACTCTCAAAAGAACAAGTTGACGATATGCAACACAATCTAGATAAATTGTCATGTTGGGCCCAAATTTGGCAAATGAGTTTCAATGCGGATAAATGTAAATTACTACATATCGGATGCCTAAATGAGAAAGCAAACTATTCGATGAATGGCACTCAGCTTAAGAATGTAAACAGAGAAACCGATCTGAGAGTAACAATATCGAGTAACCTAAAACCGAGTCAACAATGTTCAGAAGTTGTTAAGAAGGCAAACAAAATAATTGGCTTTATAGGCAGGTCATTTGAGCATAAATCCAAAGAAGTTGTCCTAACCCTTTACAATTCCTTGGTCCGCCCTATTCTGGAATACTGGCGTTCAATCCTGGTGCCCTTATTACCAAAAAGATATGGACAAGCTAGAACGAACTCGTAGAGTTACCAAAATGATACCTAGCCTAAAGAACAAACCATACGAAGAGCATCTTAGAGAATTAAATCTATTTCCTTTAACCCAGCGCAGATTAAGAGGTGACTTAATTCAAGTGTTCAAAATCATCAAAGGCATCGACAATATGAACTGTAGTAAGTACTTCACTATCGACCAATCTAATTACACGCGGGGAAATGGTTGCAAAATTATTGGTAAATCTTTTAACTCACACGAATCTAAGAATTTCTTCTTCAATCGAGTTGTCAACTTGTGGAATGGGCTTCCCCGAAACGTTATAGACTGCATCACCGTTCATTCATTTAAACTCCGCCTAGACAAATATCTCGCATCAAACTCGCGACTGACTGCGTTTGTAAATGAATAACTTTATTTTATCCCCCCCTCAGTTACTAACCCATCTGTCCCCTACTAACTTCCTAATCCTGCCACGGACATTAGTTCCAGGCCAGTAGTTCCCTTTCCAATGTTCCCTTACCCACTCTAAACCACTGTTTGGACACTTGATCCTCAGTGTTTTGGAGGACAAGCAGCCTAGAAGGGTCACTAGACCTGTTGTTGCTTGATTTCCTTTGTACTCTCTCTCTCTCTCGTGTGCCCAGAAAGCCTTACTGACGGAAAACACTCCAAGGTAATGGAATGGAGGGAGGGAGAGAGAGAGAGAGAGAGAGAGACTGTGTGTGTGTGTGTGTGTGTGTTACTCAGTTACTTGTTCGTCAAGGGGAATCCACGCAATGCGAGCTAAGCTCATTATTATCGCGCCTCCTTAACTGGGAATATATTGCGTGAAATGCATGTTAAGTGTTTTATGTACTGTTGGAATGGCTGTGGATGTGTGTGTAGTCTGTATTTTTAGCCAATTGGCGACATCGGAAACGAAGGCTTAGGGTGGATCTGTATGGTACCATTCTCACTATAGACGGCACCGTCTCGCCCGAAGGCTTAGGTAGCCATCAGCTTAGGTGAACCATATGATACCCATCTCGCCTTGTACCATTTTTGCCAACCCCAGATGGGATGTCACAACTTCGTCCACTTATTCCAGGTACCTATTTACAGCTAGGTGAACTGAGGCTAACACATGAAAGGAGACAAGCCCAATTTGTCTCCGCCCGGCCGGGGATTGAACCCCCGACCCCTCGTGTGTGAGATGAGAGCGCTACGGACTGTGTGTGTGTGTGTGTGTGTGTGTGTGTGTGTGTGTGTGTGTGTGTGTGTGTGTGTGTGTGTGTGTGTGTGTGTGTGATGTTACCAGTACAGTGACTGACCTTACACAAGATGAGGACAAAACATTACATGATTCTGAATCTGAAAAAGAGATGCAAACCAGTGTTCAAGAAACAAATGCCTCTATACCACAATTGAAAGAAAAGGTTGACAAGATCTGTTTCTATTACAAACAAAATAGTTGTAAATTCGGCCGAGAAGGCCGTGATTGCAGATATAATCACCCTAAGATCTGTCCAGCCTACCAAGCTCATGGCCCTAACCCTGCACATGGATATGTAAAGGGCCGTCAGTGTGAGAACTTTCACCCTATTATCTGTAAAGGATCAGCAGAGGCATCCCAGTGTTTTAATCAAAGATGTAGGAAACTTCACCTTAAAGGCACTCGTCGTCGACCTCTGAACTCCAGACTACCACCAACGACTGCTCACCAGGTACCACCTACTAATGTTTACAATCCAGGACCCAGAACTTTACCACCACCTGGTCCAGTGGTTGAGCCAAGACCATCTGCTGGACCAGGACCCACAGTTTATGTTGGGCCAGGACCAACTACAATCCCACCTACTTCTACAGTAACTACACCCACTGCAACTCCACCAGTTATTCCTGAGCCTATACATCCATTTATTGCAGCTCCCCCTGTACAGAACCAACCAAGACCAAGTGATGGAATAGAACATTTTCTTATAAAACAAGTGCAAATTCTTCAAATGCAAATGAACCATATCCTCAAGATAAAAGCATGGCAACAAGACCAAAGCATCAATTAGCATCCATCCCGTGTGCCGATAGGCCATCCTCAAGGAGTCCTCTCACCAGATCATATGTTTCCATATTAAACAAAATAATTTCATGCAACATTGAGGGGCTAATCCCACGCAAGTTCAAAGCAATGCTTGAAATAATTTCTGAATTAGCATCTGAAGAGGAAGCCCTTATTGTTGCACTTACCGAATCACATCTCTCTGAAAATATTAAAGATGCCGAGGTTAAAATAAACAACTATACATCGTTCAGAACTGATAGAGCAAATAGAAGAAAGAAAGGAGGAATTATCACCTATCTGAAAGACACAATCTCCCCGTACACCAAAGTGATACTTTCATTCTCAAACTCACTTTCTGAGGTACAAATGCTCAACATTGAACACATAAATCTGATGTTTATTGTCATCTATCGCCCTCCTGACTGTACCCAGAACAATTTTATCCCAATCCTGACACTGATTAAAGACAAAATAAATGAGATGTCAGCTCCCTTACCAAATATCATCCTAACGGGTGATTTCAACTTACCAATAATTGACTGGGAAACTGAAGTGGTACAAGGAGTATCTACAGATGCACAATTACAAGCAGCTGCCCTCCTTGACCTAGCAGAGAACTACTGCATGAACCAGTATATCCGAGTCCCTACACGTGGCAAAAATATCCTAGACCTATTCTTCACTAATAACAAAGAGCTTGTCCATGAGTACACTGTAGACCCAACTACTATATCAGACCACAATATAATTGTAATGACTACCAACATAAAATCTTTAGAACACAAAAAAGCAATGATACCACCCCAAAGAAACCTAAGTTTAAATTAATTAAATTTTTTCAGTACTAATACATGCTGGGAGAATATTGATAGAGAATTGGGTGAATTATGTTGGGAGAAATTGTTGACAGATACAGACCCCAATAACCAATATGACTTACTGCTGAAACATTGCTTAGCGATTTGTGAAAAATACACCCCTATTAAAAAACAACCCTCAACCACTAAGAAAATTCCCCGTGATCAAAGGATAATAATGAGAAAACGAAGAAGACTACGAGTAAATATTGCCCATTCTACCAACGACCACAACCGTACTTTGATGCAGCGGAAAATCTTGACGCTAGAAGAGCAGTTGAAAGCCTCGATTGAAAAAGAAATGAAGCTGAGAGAAGAACAGGCAGTATCTGCAATCAAGTCAAACCCTAAATACTTCTTCAAATATGCAAGTAACCGATCAACAATTAAGGCCGCTGTTGGCCCTTTAACAAGTGAGCACGGTAAAATGATTGAAGACCCAACAGAAGTTTGTGAAGCTCTTTGTAAACAGTACGAGTGTGTTTTCAGTACTCATTTTAAAGATAAGATCATCACAGAACCCAACAACTTTTTCTCCAACAAGATCAAGGACCCATCAATAGAAGATATAGTTTTTACTGAGAATGATATAATAGAAGCAGTTAATGAAATTTCCACCAATGCTGCAGCTGGCCCTGATGGTTTTCCGGCCATACTACTGAAGAAATGTGCAGAAAAGTTGTGTGTACCTCTCAAAATCCTATACAGATCTTCACTGGATTCCGGGATTGTTCCTGGATTACTGAAGAGAGCTAAGGTAACTCCCGTATTCAAAGGCGGGTCAAGAGGCAAAGCAGAAAACTACCGACCTATTGCCCTCACATCCCATATCATTAAAACTTTTGAGAAAATTATTGTCAAGAATATTACAAACTACCTTGAACAAAACAATAAAATGAATGATAGCCAACACAGATTTCGACAAGGTAGATCATGCTTGTCCCAGCTCCTTGCCCATCATGAAAAAAATTGTTAGTACACTAGAGAATGGCAGCAACATCGATGTAATCTACTTGGACTTCAGTAAGGCCTTCGACAAGGTGGACCACAGAATCCTATTACATAAAGTCCGCAATCTAGTAATAGTAGGTCGCCTTGGAGTATGGATCCATAACTTCCTGAACGAGAGAAAGCAATGTGTTGCTATGGGTGGTGTCATTTCCCATGACTCAAATGTCTACAGTGGTGTCCCTCAAGGTTCTGTACTGGGGCCACTGCTGTTCCTCATACTCATATCCGACATTGACCAATGTACACTCTACTCAAAAGTCTCATCTTTTGCCAATGATACCAGAGTAATGAAACAAACTAAATCAATGGAAGATGTGGACAAATTAAAATCTGACCTTACCAAGCTATATACATGGGCCGAAACAAATAATATGTCTTTCAATAATAACAAATTTGAACTGGTTAGATATCGTACAAACAAAATAGAAGAAGTCCACTATTCGGCACATGATGGCCAAAGAATAAAGTGCAACAACAAAGTGCTAGACCTAGGGGTAACAATCAGTGATGATGCCACCTTCACTACCCATATCATAACAGTAGTACAAAAGACACGAGCCCAAGTTGGCTGGGTATTGCGTACTTTCAGAACTCGTGAAAGAGAACCTATGTTAACCCTGTATAAGGCCTTGGTAATACCACTCTTGGAATACTGTTGCCAGTTATGGAATCCCTGGAAGTCACGAGAGAAACAAGCATTGGAAGGCATCCAGCGCTCCTTCACTAGTAAAATAGTGTCTGTGAAGGAGGAAGACTACTGGCAAAGACTTAAGTCTCTAAACTTGTACTCTCTAGAACGACACCGAGAAAGATACTTGATCATTTATACCTGGAAAATTCTCAACAACTTAGCCCCAAACCTGCTGGGAGAGGAAGAAAAGGAGTTGATAGAGATAAAAGAAAACCAACGACTGGGCTGTATGTGTATTATCAGGTCAATTAACTCAAGAGCACTGACAAGAGTTAAGACACTTAAAGAAAATGCCTTCGCTACACGGGGTCTGAAGCTCTACAATGTACTGCCAAAAGAAATAAGAAACCAAAACTACTCAACCTTTGAAAAATTAAAAAAGGACTTGGATGATTTCCTGTCATCACTGCCAGACCAACCAATCATACCCCACTACTACCTCCGTGCTGCCAGCAACAGCATTCTTGACCAGCTGGCACAGAGGAGGGTAGATGGGATGTACAGTGGCGGCGCCGCAACGGCGTGGACCATGGGGCGCTAACTGATAGTCCTCAACTACAACCACAGGACCACATGTGTGTGTGTGTGTGTGTGTATTTTTTTCTATGTGGATGAGGGAGACAAGAGGCAAAACAGCCTGTGACGAGTGCCTCCCCCAGAGTTGAAAGAGTGACAGGGCCAAAATGTCTGGACACACGGGGTTTGAATTAATTTAAGTCATAGGATGAGGGAAAGATGAATTCAGGGAGAGAGTTCCAGAGCTCAGCTGTTAAATAGAAGAAAGATTGGGAGTATCGTTTCATTCTTGAGTTGAGAGTTACACAGAGTAGGGGTGGGATTGTGTTGCAAGACGGGTACTACATACCCTACGTAGAGTGGTATACACTGGGAGAGCTCTGAGGAACACTGATTATTGTAGTAGCGATATAATAGCGAGAGAGGTGCAATATTGCGGCGAAGAGAGAGAGATTGCAGAGTGTCAGTGAGTGGACGGGAGTTAATGATGTGAAATGCTTTCCTCTCTACTTTGTCTAGAAGTACTGTGTGAGAGGAACCTCCCCACACATGTGCACAATACTCAATATAAGGACGCACTGTGCCCCTGTACAGAGCAAGAAGCTGTGAAGGGGTAAAGAACTCCTTGAGGCGGTTGAGCACTCCCAGCTATTGGGAGGCTGCCTTAGCAAGACTGGTAATATGGTCCTTCCAAGTGAGAGCAGAAGAAAAAGAGATACCAAGAACATTGAGAGAAGATGAAGGATTGATTTTTGTATTGTTGAAGTACAAGGGATAGTCCTCTGGAAGTTCCGGACGGGTAGTAAGATGGAGACATTGGGTTTTGGAAGTATTAAAGGTAACAAGGTTTTCTCTGCCCCAATTGGAGATGGTATTTATATCAAAAGATAAGTGTTGTATGGTTTCATCTCTAATTGGGGCAGAAAAAACCTTGTTACTTTCAATGCTTCCAAAACTCAATTTCTCCATCTGTCTACTCGTGGCCCCTTCCAGAAAACTATGACTTACTCTTCAACAACATACGAATTAATCCTTCATCTTCTCTTAATATTCTCGGTGTCTCTTTTTCTCCTTATCTCTCTTGGAAAGATCATATTACCACTCTTGCTAAAATAGCTTTCCGTAAGCTGGGTGTGCTCAACTGCCTCCGGGGGTTCTTTACCCATGCACAGCTTCTTGCTTTGTACAGGGGCACAGTGTGTCCATGTATTAAGTATTATTCACACATGTGGGGAGGATCCTCTCACACAGCACTTCTGGACAAAGGAGAAAAGAAAGCTTTCCATCTCATTAACTCACGTCCACTCACCAATTCTCTGCAGTCTCTCGCTCTTCGCAGCAATGTTGCATCTCTCTCACCATTCTACTGCTATTACAATAATCAGTGTTCCTCAGGGCTCTCTCAGTGTATACCACCCCCTCTTCGTAGATCATGTAGCATCCATCTTGCAACACAATCCCACCCCTACTCTGTGCAACTTTCCAACCTAAGGGTGAAATGTTATTCTCAAGCTTTCTTCTACTCAACAGCTGAGCTCTGGAACTCTCTACTAGAATCAATCTTTCGCTAATCCTATGATTTAAATTGCTTCAAACTCTGTGTGTCCAGGCATTTTGGTTCGAACGTCCTTTGATTTTGGCCCTGTCTCTCTTTCATCTCTGAGGGGGGCACTCGTCACAGGACGTTCTACCTTTTGTCTCCCTAACTCACATAGAAAAAATATAAATAAATTATGCATATTTTGTTATTGTAATTAATTGTTTTAGGCGTGTTCCAAGCTCCCCCCCGCTTGGAGAATAATGTGTCCATTTTCCTACTATATTACTGTTGTTGGCTGATTTCCTTTGTACTCCTTTTACCTGCTGTACTTTCATACACGATCTACATAATTTCCTCTCCGTTTTATCGTTGTAGTATTTTCCCCTTTGGCCAATTTTAACTTTTCTTTACCTCCCATCACCTCCAATCTTGCCTCCCCCAACTAAATGTCGTTATGCTATTTTTACCAGTGTGACAGGCGCTCTCTCTCTCTCTCATACACACACACACACACACACACACACACACAGCCCGTAGCCTAGTAGGTAGAGCTCTCGTCTCACACACGAGGGGTCGGGGGTTCAATCCCCGGCCGGGCGGAGACAAATTGGGCTTGTCTCCTTTCATGTGTTAGCCTCAGTTCACCTAGCTGTAAATAGGTACCTGGAATAAGTGGACGACGTTGTGACGTCCCATCTGGGGTTGGCAAAAATGGTACAAGGCGAGATGGGTATCATATGGTTCACCTAAGCTGATGGCTACCTAAGCCTTCGGGCGAGACGGTACCGTCTATAGTGAGAATGGTACCATACAGATCCACCCTAAGCCTTCGTTTCCGATGTCGCCAATTGGCTAAAAATACAGACTACACACACATCCACAGCCATTCCAACGATACATATAACACCTACACATATAGGAGGCGGGAAATAACGAGCATGCTCACTCCCGCAATACAACTAGAGTAAGTACAACTAGAGTAAGTACACACACACACACACACACACACACACACACACACACACACACACACACACACACACACACAGCCCGTAGCCTAGTAGGTAGAGCTCTCATCTCACACACGAGGGGTCGGGGGTTCAATCCCCGGCCGGGCGGAGACAAATTGGGCTTGTCTCCTTTCATGTGTTAGCCTCAGTTCACCTAGCTGTAAATAGGTACCTGGAATAAGTGGACGACGTTGTGACGTCCCATCTGGGGTTGGCAAAAATGGTACAAGGCGAGATGGGTATCATATGGTTCACCTAAGCTGATGGCTACCTAAGCCTTCGGGCGAGACGGTACCGTCTATAGTGAGAATGGTACCATACAGATCCACCCTAAGCCTTCGTTTCCGATGTCACCAATTGGCTAAAATACAGACTACACACACATCCACAGCCATTCCAACAGTACATAAAACACTTAACATGCATTTCACGCAATACATTCCCAGTTAAGGAGGCGCGATAATAATGAGCTTAGCTCGCATTGCGTGGATTCCCCTTGACGAACAAGTAACTGAGTAACACAGATAGCTTCTTTCATTCCTCAGTTGTTCCTTCAAAGAAAAAGACCAAAGGGAAAATTGAATGAGAACATTAAAGCTGAAACAGAGAATGGAGTGGTGGAAAAATGGGGAGTTAGACAAAATTCTTAGCCAAGTACGAGCAATCCAGCAAAGACTGAAAACAAAACAACGAAGAAAGAGGAAGCCAGATGATATGGCACGATCAGTGGGAAATAGCATGAGGATTGGTAAAGTGGCACAGGCAGTCAGAATGGTCACTGGGGAAGCCTCAAGTGGGGTGCACGAAGTGAATCGACGCATCTTGGACCAGCTAAAGGAGAAACACCCAGAAGCAAAACCAGCAAGTGATGAGGCCAAACTAGACGGGGAATATGTTCCTCCAGACCCGGTGATATATGAGAATATAACTGGAGACCTCATATGGAGCAAGGCGCTGAAAACACAGGGAGGAGCAGGTCCATCAGGAGTAGATGCTAAGACTTGGAGGATCTTCCTAAGTCAAAACAAGTTTGGTTCAGCCGCGGGTGACCTTTGTGAAGCAATAGCAATGCTGGCAAAGAAACTTGCATCATCACCATGCGTGAACATAGAAGCTCTGACAGCATGTCGCCTGATACCTTTAAATAAGAATCCAGGAGTTAGACCAGTAGGTGTTGGGGAAGTTCTTAGAAGGATTATAGGAAAAGCAATCATGTCTGTATTTGGAAAAGATGTACAAAGAGCAGTGGGCAACTTACAAGTATGTGCAGGACAGCAAGCCGGAGGAGAAGCAGCAATACATGCAATGGGGAAGGTGTATCATGAGGAAGATTGTGAAGCGGTACTGCTAGTGGATGCAACAAATGCCTTTAACACCATTAATAGGGAGGCAGCTATTCACAACATCAAGATCAAATGCCCGAGCATCGCAAAATACATAGAAAATACTTATAAGGAGCCAGCTAACCTGTATATAGTTGGAAGCACAAAGAAGGAAGAAATGAAAATTCTCAAATCAAATGAAGGAACAACGCAAGGAGATCCAGTGGCAATGGCAATGTACGCACTGGCACTATCAATTCTGCAGCAGAAAATAAAACATGAGGTAACCCGAGTGAAACAAGTGGCGTATGCAGATGACCTCACAGGTGCGGGAAAAATAGGGGATCTCAAAGAATGGTGGCGGAGAGTACAATCGGTAGGCGAAGTCATTGGGTACCATCCGAATGCTAGTAAATCTGTACTAATAGTGAAAGAAAACAAGTATGAAGAAGCGGTGCGGACTTTTGATGGGACAGGAGTGAAGATTACAAAGGAGGGTCAACGCCATTTGGGAGCAGTAATAGGCACAGAAGAATGCAAGAGAGACTATGTGCGAAAAAAGGTAGCGGAGTGGGTAAAGGAAGTGAAAACCCTGGCAGACATAGCAAAATCTGAACCACATGCTGCATATACTGCCTTCACATATGGTGTTAAGCACAGATGGACCTTTCTTATGAGAACAGTGCCTGGCATTAGACAGATGCTCCAACCGCTGGAAGAAGCAATCAGAGGAACATTCATACCGGCCTTAACAGAGATGGAAGGCGTCACGCAAGAGCTAAGAGATCTATTAGCTCTTCCGCCAAGGTTCGGAGGTATGGGGATCATAAACCCAGTGGAGGCGGCACTATATGAGTACCAAAATTCCCTAAACTTACTACGTCTCTGACAGAAAAAATACGGGAGCAAAATGAAAATGATGAGGTGGACGAAGAGGAACAACGAAATGCAAGACAGGAAATTACAAAGAGCAGAGAAGAGAGACAGAAACATAGCCTAGAACAAATTAAGACTAGATGTAGGGAAGAACTGAAAATGAGAGTTGAGATGGCACAAGACACGGGGGCTTCAAATTGGCTCACATCATTACCAATAAAGGAGAAAGGCTTCAGCTTAAATAAACAAGAATTCAATGATGCCGTAGCCTTGAGGTATGGGTGGCCAGTTTCGAACCTGCCGCTGAAATGTGCATGCGGTGAAATAAACAACCCAGACCACTGTATGACCTGTAAGAAAGGAGGATTCATCTGTATCCGGCATGATGAAGTACGAGACATCACTGCACAAATGCTGGACGAGGTGTGCCATGATGTCAGAATCGAACCGGAACTTCTGCCTATGGACGGACAGCGCTTGGCCCACAATACTGCAAATACTTCAAATGAAGCAAGAGTGGACGTAAGTGCTCGAGGTGACAACAGGTTTTTTTCGACATCAGAATCTTCAACCCAAGAGCACAAACATATCGTGAGCGAGGACACAAGGCGGCATACTTGAGAAACGAAAGTGAGAAAAACGCGCTTATGAAGAAAGAATTTTGAACAGGGATCAAGGAAGCTTTACTCCTCTGGTCTTCTCATCGTCGGGAGGTATGGGACCTTCTGCAAGTGTCTGCTATACCAGATTAGCTGAACAAATATCGGAGAAAAAGCGCCAGCATAGAAGCAAAGTCGTAACATGGATGAGATGCCAGCTCTCTTTCTCTCTTCTCAGGTCTGCACTCCTATGTCTCAGGGTACAAGGTCCTCCCCGCTACAGAGGACAAGAGTGAGAGACTTGGACTTTGAAATGGTCGTGGCGGAGGGACGAATTGGGGAACAACTAGGTTGATTGTAGGGAGGTACTGGTACAATAAGATAAACTACAATGTAACTAGAATAAGATTAGATTGTACACCACTTTTGTAACTGTCACCTTAATAAAAAAAAAAAAAAAAAAAAATAGAAGGAAAACATGCTTACATTACTGAAATGTTTGTGGACATGCAGTAATGCAAGTAATGGTCACTCTTCTGTAAATCTAAAATGGCTTACTTAAGAATGGGAGAGGGGTGGGACCTTCTCTTTTTTTTCTTTTTTTTATAGTGTTTAAAAAAAATGTAGAAATGTGTGTGTGGGTGTGTGTGTAGAAGGTTGTGTGTGTGTGACTATTTATGAATGAAAGAACAGATGTGTGTGTGTGTGTGTGTGTAGAAGTGTATGTGGATGTGTTTTTTTTCTCTCTGTATGTGTGTGTGTGTGTGTGTGTTTGTATGTGTGTGTGTGTGTGATCTGGCAGGCTGGCTATACCATCGTCATAGCAACCGTTTGTTTACTTTAGGAAGATGGTGGTGGTGGTGTAAGGGGAGGTAGGGATGAAAAGAGAGAGAGAAGAGAGAGAGAGAGAGAGAGAGAGAGAGAGAGAGAGAGAGAGAGAGAGAGAGAGAGAGAGAGAGAGAGAGAGAGAGTACAAAGAAATCAAGCAACAACAGATCTAGTGACCCTTCTAGGCTGCTTTGTCCTCCAAAAACACTGAGGATCAAGTGTCCAAACAGTGTTTAGAGTGGTAAGGGAACATTGAAAGGGAACTACTGCCCTGGAACTAATGTCCCGTGGCAGGACTAGGAAGTTAGTAGGGGACATATGGGTTAGTAACTGAGGGGAGGATAAAATAAAGTTATTCATTTACAAACGCAGTCAGTCGCGGGTTTGATGCGAGATATGTGTCTAGGCGGAATTTAAATGAATCAACGGTGCTGCAGTCTATAACGTCTCGGGGAAGCCCATTCCACAAGTTGACAACTCGATTGAAGAAGAAATTCTTAGATTCGTGTGAGTTAAAAGATTTACCAATATTTTGCAACCGTTTCCCCCGCGTGTAATTATATTGGTCGTTAGTGAAGTACTTACTACAGTTCATATTGTCGATGCCTTTGATGATTTTGAACACTTGAATTAAGGTCACCTCTTAATCTGCGCTGGGGTTAAAGGAATAGATTTAATTCTCTAAGACGCTCTTCGTATGGTTTGTTCTTTAGGCTAGGTATCATTTTGGTAACACTACGTTGAACTCGTTCTAGCTTGTTTATGTCCTTTTTGGTAATAAGGGCACCAGCATTGACGCAGTATTCCAGAAGAGGGCGGACTAAGGAATTGTAAAGGTTAGGATAACGTCTTTGGATTTATGCTCAAATTGACCTGCCTATAAAGCCAATTATTTTGTTTGCCTTCTTAACAACTTCTGAACATTGTTGACTCGGGTTTAGTTACTCGATATTGTTACTCCCAGATCGGTTTCTCTGTTTACATTCTTAAGCTGAGTGCCATTCATCGAATAGTTTGCTTTCTCATTTAGGTATCCGATATGTAGTACTTTACATTTATCCGCATTGAAAACTCATTTGCCAAATTTGGGCCCAATGTGACAATATATCTAGATTGTGTTGCATATCGTCAACTTGATCTTTTGAGAGTACGCTATTTGCAATTTTTGTATCGTCAGCAAATTTTGAGATTGTACAGGTGAGACCCTCATCTATGTCGTTGATGTAAATTAGAAAGAGAATTGGCCCTAGTACCGATCCCTGGGGTACCCCGCTACTTACATTGGTCCATTTAGATGCCTTACCGTTTATGACTACTCTTTGCTTTGTGTCGCTGAGCCAATTTTCTATCCATTTCAACACACCGTCTTGTAATTCCATGCGCTTTTAGTTTTAGCAGTAAAAGTTTGTGGGGAACTTTGTCAAAGGCCTTTTGAAAATCAAGGTATATAATATCTACAGTTTACTCTCATCGTAGAGGTTGAGGATATCGTGGAAGAAATCTAAGAGAGAGAGAGAGAGAGAGAGAGAGAGAGAGAGAGAGAGAGAGAGAGAGAGAGAGAAATACTATAATCCACATACCTCTCTCTATATATATATCTACCCGGTATACAGTATATAATATATAGGCCTATATAAGGATATTATACACTCATACACATTTAATATATGACTGGGGTAATGGTAGAAGAATTGATGAATATATACATATTTTTGCTAGTCTGTGAATGAAGGGGACAAAGATCAAAGCTGCCTGTAACAAGTGTCTCCCCCTAAGTTGAAAGAGTGACAGAGAGCCAATATCAAGGTACATTAGAGTCAACATGTCTGGACACACGGAGCTTGAAGCAGCTTAAGTCATAGGATGAGGGAAAGCTAGATGAGGGAGAGATTACAAAGCTTGCTTGTTGAGTAGAAGGAAAGACTGGGGAAAATGTTTAATCTCGGGTTTGAGAGTTGGATAGAATAGGGGTGGAAGTGTGTTGAAAGGTGGGTGCCACCCAGTCTCCGTAAGGGGGAGGGGGGGGGGGATACGCTGAGAGAGCTCTAAAAATACTGATTATTGTAATAGCGGTAGTAGAGTGAGAGAGATGCAACATTGCGGCCGTGTAGAGAGAGATTGTAGGGAACTAGTATAAGAGGAGGTGAGTTGATGTGAACAAATGCTTTTGACTCTACCCTTTCTAGAAGTGCGGTATGGGTAGAACCTCCCCACACATGTGAACAATACTCGATACATATGTATAAACTCTCAGCCGGGATTCGAACCACGGAAAGTCAGGACTAAAGTACATGCTTTAAGGGGGGTCACCGGCATTTGTATCTTTCTCTCCTTTTCTCTCTTTCTCTGGCTTGTATCCATTCGGCCCCATTCAGCCAACTGTTTTAAGACGTTTATCCCCATCCAGATGTCGATTTTTTCCTGGCGAGCGATAGCGAGCCAGCATTGTATGGAAAAATCCGGCTTCGCCGGAGAAATTTTTCTATCGAAAAATGTACAAATTTAGCTTTCTGTCAAAAATAAAATATATATACAGTATACAGTACACAGTATGTATATGCTGGCTCGCTACCGCTCTCCAGGAAAATATTGACACCTGGGATTGGGGTAAGCGTCTTAAAACAGTAGGCAATGGGGCCGAATGGATACAAGGCAAAGAGAGTACAAAGTACAAAGGAGTACAAAGGAAATCAAGCAACAACAGATCTAGTGACCCTTCTAGGCTGCTTGTCCTCCAAAACACTGAGGATCAAGTGTCCAAACAGTGGTTTAGAGTGGGTAAGGGAACATTGGAAAGGGAACTAACTGCCCTGCCACTAACGTGGCAGGACTAGGGAAGTTAGTAGGGGACATATGGGTTAGTAACTGAGGGGAGGATAAAGTTATTCATTTACAAACGCAGTCAGTCGCGGGTTTGATGCGAGATATTTGTCTAGGCGAATTTAAATGAATCAACGGTGCTGCAGTCTATAACGTTTCGGGGAAGCCCATTCCACAAGTTGACAACTCGATTGAAGAAGAAATTCTTAGATTCGTGCGAGTTAAAGATTTACCAATAATTTTGCAACCGTTTCCCCGTGTGTAATTAGATTGGTCGATAGTGAAGTACTTACTACAGTTCATATTGTCGATGCCTTTGATGATTTTGAACACTTGAATTAAGTCGCCTCTTAATCTGCGCTGGGTTAAAGGAAATAGATTTAATTCTCTAAGACGCTCTTCGTATGGTTTGTTCTTTAGGCTAGGTATCATTTTGGTAACTCTACGTTGAACTCGTTCTAGCTTGTTTATATCTTTTGGTAATAAGGGCACCAGGATTGAACGCAGTATTCCAGAAGAGGGCGGACTAAGGAATTGTAAAGGGTTAGGATAACTTCTTTGATTTATGCTCAAATGACCTGCCTATAAAGCCAATTATTTTGTTTGCCTTCTTAACAACTTCTGAACATTGTTGACTCGGTTTTAGGTTACTCGATATTGTTACTCCCAGATCAGTTTCTCTGTTTACATTCTTAAGCTGAGTGCCATTCATCGAATAGTTTGCTTTCTCATTTAGGTATCCGACATGTAGTACTTTACATTTATCCGCATTGAAACTCATTTGCCAAATTTGGGGCCCAACATGACAATTTATCTAGATTGTGTTGCATATCGTCAACTTGTTCTTTTGAGAGTACGCTATTTGCAATTTTTGTATCGTCAGCAAATTTTGAGATTGTGCAGGTGAGACCCTCATCTATGTCGTTGATGTAAATTAGAAAGAGAATTGGTCCTAGTACCGATCCCTGGGGTACCCCGCTACTTACATTGGTCCATTTAGATGCCTTACCGTTTATGACTACTCTTTGCTTTCTGTTGTTGAGCCAATTTTCTATCCATTTCAACACACCGTCTTGTATTCCATGCGCTTTTAGTTTTAGCAGTAAACGTTTGTGGGGAACTTTGTCAAAGGCCTTTTGAAAATCAAGGTATATAATATCTACAGCTTTACTCTCATCGTAGAGGTTGAGGATATCGTGGAAGAAGTCTAAGAGGTTTGTTAAACAGGAACGTTTTTTACGAAAGCCGTGTTGAGTATCTTTAAGTATGTTATTTTCCTCTAAGTGATTTACGAGTCTGTCTCGTATGACCGTTTCTAGCATTTTACATACAACTGAGGTTAAGCTAATTGGACGATAGTTACTGGGTAGAGATTTGCTGCCTTTTTTGAATATCGGTGTTACGTTGGCTAGCTTCCACTGATCAGGCATAGTTCCAGATTGCAAGGATTTATTGAATAGTAATGTCAGTGGTTTGGAGAGCTCATTCTTAGCTTCCTTTAGAACTCTAGGCGAGATTGTATCAGGTCCTGGCGTTTTATTTACTTTGAGTTTATCTAAACAATTCAATACTTCTCTCTCTGTAACGGTGATATTGCTTAGAACATCTGAATTATCAATCTGAATCGGCGATGGTGTAGGGATATCACTGAGGTCTTCGGTTGTAAAAACTGATGCAAAGAAGGTATTGAGGGCATTACTCATTTGTACTTCGTCTTTGGTGTATTCTCCTTTTTCATCGACTAACGGTCCAACAGTTGAAGTAACTACTTTTTTCTTTCTGATATAACTATAGAATTCTTTCGGGTTTGTTTTACTTTGATTCGCAATATGTAACTCTAAGGTCTTTTTACTTTGCTTAATTAACTTTTTGGCTTTGCGTCGTAGCTCTACAAATTTCACCCGTTCTTCGTCATTTTGTGAGGATTTTAATCTATCATTAGCAAATTTTTTAGCAAGCAGGCAGTTTGAAATATCTTTATTCCACCATTTGGGCTTATTATTATGGCCTGGACGCCGTATTTTCGATGGTATGCAGTCTTGCACTGCTTTTAGGTAAGTGGTTTCGAATAACTTCCAAGATGTATTTATGTCGTTATTGTTAATTAAAAAGCTCCAGTCAGTTTCTTTAAACATAGCTCTAAGTTTATGGAAGTTTGCTTTCTTGAAATTAGGGACTTTTTCGATGCTACTATTTGGTTCGTTACTAGTAAACTTTAAAGTGAAAGTTATCGTACGATGGTCGCTGTTACTGAATTCATCACCAACATTCAAATTCTCTATCAATTCTTCTTTTGTTGCAAGTACAATGTCAAGAACGTTATTACCACGGGTCGGCGTTCGAACAAATTGATAAAGCGAACTCTCTTGCAAGTTCGTATACAAGTCATGTCCGGAGTGTGAAGTAAGAGTATCGCCCCACTTGGTCACAGGTAAATTAAAGTCGCCAAAAATTACGGTATCTTGTGAGTTACTTACATCTGCAATTTGTTCGTAAATTTCTCGGTCAGTTTGCACTGATTGAGCTGGAGGTCTGTATATTAACGCAAGTATTATTTTTGTACCTTTATTATTCTTTATTAGCACAAAAGATGTGTCGACGTTCACAATTTGAGGTTTTGACACGAGGGTCGGGTTAAGACTTTCTTTGATATAAAATAAAACGCCACCTCCATTTTTATTTATTCGGCTGTTCTCAAACATTACATAACCGGGAAGTGAATACTCTGCTAAAAAGTCTCTATCTTCTGTATTGAGCCAAGATTCTGTTATGCCAATCACATCATAATTTTCTGTAAACACTAGTTCCTCTAAATCTGAAAATTTATTGCGTATGCTACGAGCGTTTGCATAGAAAACCTTTAAAGTTGCGGTTTTAGAACTCGCATTACGTTCTTTCATCGAATTTTTGGTTCTGGTCGGATCTACATTTACATTCATGGCTGTCCTCGGTCCTCGGTCGTTATCCCTGACGGTTTTGAATTTGGGTCGTGTTGGTGGAGATTTATCCAAATTCGCGGTTCTTGACGGATTAGTATTTAATTCCTTTGTAGGTTGCCGTCCTCGCTGTCTTCGGTCCTCCTTCCTGGTTGTCCTGTGCTGAGTCGATTTCTTCTCCGAAAATCCTTCACCGCATCGTTGAGAAGACGCCCAAAACGTGCTGCTCCCACCTGGTTCAGATGAACTCCATCGTCCGAAAACAAATAGTCATCGTAGTAGAAATTGTCCCAGGTGTCGACGAATCCCACGTTCTCCTTCCTGCAGAGGTTTGCTAGACAACGATTTGTGCTGGTGGCTATGTTGTAAAATCGGCTCTCTACACCGAGCCGGGGGACGATTCCTGAGACGATGATCCTTGATGACTTCTCCTTAAACGACTTGATCAGCTGCTGGTACTTTAAAAGCAAATCTTCCGACCGGGTTCGCTGCACATCGTTGGATCCAACGTGGATGACGTACATTGTATTAGCAGGGGCCAGCTTTGATACTTCGTCAACTGCTGCAACTACGTCATCCACACCACCACCAGGGATACAAAAACGCTTCCTGGTCTTAGGTGCCCTGGCGCAAAACTCTGTGAGCTGACCACGTATCATCGAGTCTCCCACGAGCCGGACTTCTTCTATTTCCTCTTCGTCATCTGAGTCTGCGAGTATCTGGAAACGGTTTTGACACTCGGTAATCGGTATGTGTTTCCTGGTCTTGGGGCAAACGTTGTTCCTCACGACACGGAAGTTGTCTTGAGGGGGAAGAGAGTCACTATTTGTATCTTGAGTATCGGATACATCAGCTGAAGTGGCTACTGTAGGCGTTGAATTGTTGGCAGTTGACGTTGGGGCGTTGGTGGCTGCTGGAGTTGCGGTGACAATTGAAGTTTGTGGTACTCCAACGTTGAGTGTTACAAACTCTTGGAGTGATTCCAGCTTCATGGTGAGGACGTTGATCTTGTTGTAGGCTTCGTCTAATTTCACTGTAAAATTCTCTCGTTGCTGGCAGAGCCGGCAGTCTTGAAGATCGATAGTAGCAAACATGGACTCACCAAACCTACCGGCGCAGTTCGCACAAGCGCGAGGCATGGTGACAGTCACTTTCTTCAGATCACTTCACTCACTTAAAAAACAATTCACTCACTTTAAAACACTTCACTCACTTTAAAAACACTTCAATCACTTCAACCGAAAACAAATATGCTGAAATACGCAGAAATAGGTTATCAGGGGTGATAGCCTAACCGAAAACAAAAATGTTGAGATACGCAGAATTAGGCTTCCAGGGGCGATAGCCTAACCAAAAGTTTTTTTTTTTAAATTGAAATACGCAATAATAGGCTACCAGCGTTGAATAGCCTAACCGAAAATAATAAAATTGAAATTCGCAGAAATAGGCTACCAGGTGTGATAACCTAACCTTAAACAAATATATGTATAACAGAATATGTAACTAAATATACAATTCACCAAATAGAGATTATATAAAAATAAAGTGTGACTGCACACAAGGGGTTAATATACTGTGTCAACAGATGGACCTGGTGTCACTGTAGCCTAGTAAAGCAGTAGCCTACTCTTTTTAGATAAAAAAAGTGTATCAGTCAAAGGTTATTACAAGAACGTGCAAGCAACAACTAAAATTACAGATATATACTGTATAGCTACAGTAGGATACTAAATACAATATCTACAAGAGTTAATAATAAAACAGATTGGCTGGCTATAGGCTAGGCTAGGTTTGGGTTAGGTCAAAAGCTTGGCAGGTTGGGTTAGGCTAGGTTAGTTTGTACAAATACCACCCTTAGCTTTAAGTAAAATCAGTCTGAGGAGAAAAAGTCAAGAATATATCTAGGGGGAAAAGATAAATGAATGCACTTAAATTTGGTACAAAATTTGCTGGAATTTAATGTATAATCTCCCCAAAAGGTTTGTTTACAAAATGGCGTCGGCGTTAGTCTCTGTAGGCAGGTTAGTTAGTAAACAATATTGTTTATTAGCAAATTAAGGTCAATATTTACGAGTCACACCACAGCTGGAATCTCATTTCTAATGGTAGTTTTGGGTTCCTATCATTCTATGTTTCATTACTATATACTTTTTATCCACCGGAAAATATTATTTTTTCTTGTTTTTTTATTTTTATTTTTATTTATTTTTAGCATTAACCTAACCTAACCTAACCTAACCTAACCTAAATGTATTTGGGGGCTATTAGGTTAGGTTAGGTTAGGTTAGGTTAGGTTAGGTTAGGTTAGGTTAGGTTAGGTTAATGCTAAAATACAAAAAAAAAAAACAAGAAATTTTTTTTTTTTCCGGTGGATAAAAAGTATATAGCAATGAAGCATAAAATGATAGGAACCCAAAACTACCGTTAAAAATGAGATCCCAGCTGTGGTGTGACTCGTAAATATTGACCCAAATTAATATGCAAAGCTTTACTTACATACAAGGCAGTTAAATAGATACTTACTACAGTAGGTAATGGGTAAAATTAGGGGCTACGATTTTATATAAAATAGTAATAAGAGAGCGTTTGTTTACAAAGCAAAACAAAACAATAGATGGCGCTAGTGGCGCCCTGTCCGAGCAGGAGTCTTGTGATAAACACAAAGTTTATCAGTCAATACACAGCGAAATATCGTGCAGTGTTACTTACTAAGCTACAGGATGGTTAAACGTGCTCTTAACCACCTTTCATGCACAAGAATGAAGAGGATGAGTAGTTAATACTCAAATTATGATCGATATCGTGAGAGCGTTGACAGAGCGTCTGCAGCGTCTGGCGGTAGCACGGGGACGTGAAAGACGGGGACGTGACGGGGACGTGAGGGAGAGAAAGAGAAAAAAGCTAGATGGGCTCCCTTAATCAACTACACCACGGTGTAATAAAGAATAGTTACCCACTTTTCCTATTTATATTAACTCCTTCTCTGCCAGTGACGTCATATTCATTATATTATGGCTACTATTAGGCGATTTTATTCAGTTTAGAAAGGACTTCTAGCTAACAAAAGGCTACAGACTCTCTCATTCAACCCTTTTAGCTACCACATATCCTTCCTAGGCTGCATAAAATCGTTAACATATAGCTAGACTATATTATACCACACGTCCCTGGTACTCAAAGGGTTAAGGAGGATAAATCCTACTTGAAGAGTGTATTCCATTTCCTACACAAGTCGTAGGACCCATATTCCAGAGTACGGTGGCGCTAATAAGTCATGTCTCAGCTGTCATTACGTTTGGCTTGCTCTGTGCTGTATTAATGTCTGTCTGATGTTGAATAGGGTTGGTAAGTGTAGCGCTAATAAGTCATGTCCCAGCTGTCATTACGTTTGGCTTGCTCTGTGCTGTATTAATGTCTGTCTGATGTTGAATAGGGTGGGTAAGTGTAGCGCTAATAAGTCATGTCCCAGCTGTCATTACGTTTGGCTTGCTGTTTTTTGTTTACTTTTTATTTTTTTCTATGTGATTGAGGGAGGCAAAAGGCAGAACTGCCTATAGCGAGTGCCTCCCCCATAGTTGAAAGAGTGACAGGGCCAAAATCAAGGGACGTTCTAGCCAAAATGCCTGGACACACGGAGTTTGAAGCAATTTAAGTCATAGGAAGAGGGAAAGTCTGATTCTGGGAGAGAGTTCCAGAGCTCAGCTGTTGAGTAGAAGAAAGACAGAGTAACGTTTCACTCTCGGGCTGGAGAGTTGCACAGAGTAGGGGTGGGATTGAGTTGCAAGACGGGTATCACGTGCCCTACGTAAAGGAGGTGGTATACGCTGGGAAAGCTCTGAGGAACACTGATTATTATAGTAGCGATAGAATAGCGAGAGAGATGCAACATTGCGGCGGAGAGAGAGAGATTGCAGAGAGTTGGTGAGTGGACGGGAGTTAATGATACGAAAGGCCTTCCTTTCAATTTTGTCTAGGAGAGCGGTGTGAGAGGAACCTCCCCACACATGTGAACAATACTCAATACAAGGACGCACTATGCCCCTGTACAGAGCAAGAAGCTGTGCAGGGGAAAAGAACCCCCTAAGGCAGTTGAGCACACCCAGCTTCTGGGAGGCTGCCTTAGCAAGACTGGTAATATGGTCCTTCCAACTGAGAGCAGAAGAAAAAGAGACACCAAGAATATTGAGAGAAGATGAAGGATTGATTTTTGTATTGTTGAAGAATAAGGGATAGTCCGCTGGGAGTTCCTTACGGGTAGATAGATGGAGAAATTGGGTTTTGGAAGCATTAAAGGTAACAAGGTTTTCTCTGCCCCAATTGGAGATAGTATTTAGATCAGAATTTAAGAGTTCTATGGCTTCATTACGTTTGTCGTTGAGGGAGTGCTGGCTGGGGCGTTCTGAAAAACTAATGGAGTTGTGTAAGGTTGAGTAGTCTGCGTATGAATGGATGGGAATTGAGGTACAGTTGAGGAGATCATTTATAAATATTAGAAAGAGAATAGGAGATAGGACAGAGCCCTGAGGAACACCGGAGTTTATAGGGTGAGGAAGTGAACAATGGCCGTCCACAACCATGGCTATGGAACGGCCGGAAAGGAAATTAGAGCCAAAGGCACAGATGGAGGGATAGAAACCGAAGGAGGGTAGTTTAGAAATTAAAGATTTGTGCCAGACTCTATCGAAGGCTTTCGATATGTCTAGTGCAATAGAAAAAGTCTCACCGAAGTCCCGAAAGGAGGATGACCAAGAGTTAGTAAGATATGAGCTGTGTTAATGTCTGTCTGATGTTGAATAGGGTGGGTAAGTGTAGCACTAATAAGTCATGGCTCAGCTGTCATTACGTTTGGCTTGCTGTGTGCTGTGTAATGTCTGTCAGATGTTGAATAGGGTGGGTAAGTGTAGGAACATGTTTGTATATTTCACTCGATATGACAAAATAAAGCTTAGATATAACTGATACCAATTATTGATCAAAACATATTTGGTGCCGAGACATGACTTATTAGCGCGACTGTACATTACATATACATATACTTGATTAACCCATTCAGTGTCAGGGGCGTCCTATTTATCTTACTCTGGTAACTATTAGACAATTTTATTCATCTTACGAACGACCTCTAGCAATAATAAGGCTTCAAACTATCTCAACTAACCCTTTTAACGACCACAGATCCTCCCTAACTGCATAATATCGTCTAAATATAGCTAGAATATAATATAACACACGTCGCTGGTACTCAGAGGGTATTCCGTGGTACGAGATATATTTGTACATTCTTCGGTAGAAAAACTCCTCTTAATGCAAGGTCGCTTTCGCTCACCAGGACAACATCGACACCTAAATGACAAAACAAATCTTAAACGTAACAAAGAAACGGGGCGAAAGGTCTTAACATCGCTAACGACATGGGGCGAAAGGTCCTAAAACCCCCAAACTAACGGGGCGAACATCTCAAAATCTCAAAAACGAATGGGGCTAAACATGAGAGAAGAGGGGTGGTGGGGGGGGGGGGGGTTTCCAGAACACGCCCCCCCCCCCCTTCCCATAACTTAACCAATTAGTGAACATAATATACCTGTTAATTAAGTACTTCAACGAATTAGGGCTCAGGTGGGCTGGACAAGTGGAAGTTTGATTAATATAGAGATAGTTTAATATACTCTCTCTCTCTCTCTCTCTCTCTCTTAGGTTCAGGTGGACGTTTGATTAATATAGCAATAGTTTAATTCTCTCTCTCTCTCTCTCTCTCTCTCTCTTTTTTATGTGTGTTATCAAAATACCATTATAATTCTTGGCAGCGTTCAGAATCAACCTTATTACAAGCCACCTTACACAATATTCTGAAGACTCTCTCTCTCTCTTTCTCTCTCTCTCTCTCTCTCTCTAAGTAGCGGGCTACCCCAGGGATCGGTACTAGGACCAATTCTCTTTCTAATTTACATCAACGACATAGATGAGGGTCTCACCTGTACAATCTCAAAATTTGCTGACGATACAAAAATTGCAAATAGCGTACTCTCAAAAGAACAAGTTGACGATATGCAACACAATCTAGATAAATTGTCATGTTGGGCCCAAATTTGGCAAATGAGTTTCAATGCGGATAAATGTAAAGTACTACATATCGGATACCTAAATGAGAAAGCAAACTATTCGATGAATGGCACTCAGCTTAAGAATGTAAACAGAGAAACCGATCTGCGAGTAACAATATCGAGTACCGGTAACCTAAAACCGAGTCAACAATGTTCAGAAGTTGTTAAGAAGGCAAACAAAATAATTGGCTTTATAGGCAGGTCATTTGAGCATAAATCCAATGAAGTTATCCTAACCCTTTATAATTCCTTAGTCCGCCCTCTCCTGGAATACTGCGTTCAATCCTGGTGCCCTTATTACCAAAAAGACATAAACAAGCTAGAACGAGTTCAACGTAGAGTTACCAAAATGATACCTAGCCTAAAGAACAAACCATACGAAGAGCGTCTTAGAGAATTAAATCTATTTCCTTTAACCCAGCGCAGATTAAGAGGTGACTTAATTCAAGTGTTCAAAATCATCAAAGGCATCGACAATATGAACTGTAGTAAGTACTTCACTATCGACCAATCTAATTACACGCGGGGAAACGGTTGCAAAATTATTGGTAAATCTTTTAACTCACACGAATCTAAGAATTTCTTCTTCAATCGAGTTGTCAACTTGTGGAATGGGCTTCCCCGAGACGTTATAGACTGGAGCACCGTTGATTCTTTTAAACTTCGACTAGACAAATATCTTGCATCGAACCCGCGACTTACTGCGTTTGTAAATGAATAACTTTATTTTATTCCCCCTCAAATTCATCAAGGATTATTTCGTATATATATATATATATTACTAAGATGTTACTCTCGTTTTCCCAGATATACTATGTTATGTTACTAACCCATCTGTCCCCTACTAACTTCCTAATCCTGCCACGGATATTAGTTCCCTTTCCCACTCTAAACCACTGTTTGGACAATTGATCCTCAGTGTTTTGGAGGACAAGCAGCCTAGAGGGGTCACTAGACCTGTTGTTGCTTGATTTCCTTTGTACTCGTACTCTTTCGCCCACAAAGGCTCGTAAAAAATCAAGCCCCTGCAACCCTTCCCTGTTAACAAATCCTTTAAGAGGGGTCAACATCTTTTTTTATATTTTTTATCCCTTTTTCTCTTTCTCTGGCTTGTATCCATTCGGCCCCATTCAGCCAACTGTTTAAGACGTTTATCCCCATCCAGGTGTCGATTTCTTCCTGGCGAGCGATAGCGAGCCAGCATTGTATGGAGAAATCCGGCTTCGCCAGACATTTTTCTATCGAAAAATTTACAAATTTAGCTTGCTGTCAAAACAAAAATATATATATGCTGGCTCGCTACCGCTCGCCAGGAAAATATTGACACCTGGATGGGGGTAAACGTCTTAAAACAGTAGGCTGAATGGGGTCGAATGGATACAAGCCAAAGAGAGGGAGAGAAAGAGAAAAAAAAAGCGAGGTGGGCTCCCTTAAACTTCATAAACCTACAACAAAGATAAAGACAAAATAATACCGTAAGATAGAAACAACACTCACACACTCTCTCTCACTCACGCTCACTCTCTCTCTCTCCCTTACTTCTTCACCGTTTAATACTAAAATAAAAGAGAGAGAGAGAGAGAAAGAGAGAGAGAGAGAGAGAGAGAGAGAGAGAGAGAGAGAGAGAGAGAGAGAGAGAGAGAGATATATGAGAGAGAGATAATCCATACCCCTTCTACTCTCCCCTACCGACCCCTCTCCCATGCCACTCTCCTCTCAATAAACTTCCCCTTTAAAAAAAAAAAAAAAAAAAAAAAAAAAAAAAATCCCCGCTGCTCATAAAACCCACCCTACAGTACAGTCGGGTTCTGTAGTTCGTCCACAACCAATGCACTGTCCGAAATCAAGGGCACGAAAAAGGTATACGAAAAGCTATGCAAAGTTGTTGTTGTTCCCTAAGCTGCCTTAGGAGTCCCTGAGGAAGGCCATGGCCACGGTCGGGCTTTCCCACAGAGCTCTCAAAGAGTGTAAATTGTGTTGTTGGCGTAAGTGGTTGTGTGAAATGCAGTCTTCTATGATGTGTTTAATGGTATGGGGTGCTGTGTTACATCCCGGGCAGGCGTCGACAACGGAGTCATCCAGTCTCTTCTGATAGCTCAGAAGAGCCGGATGGTGTCCGCATCTCAGCCTGGCCAGGTGGACTCTGTCCTCGCGAGGAAGGGAGGATTCGGAAGGATGGATTTCGGGAGGTCGTGCTTGCAGCTGCGTGTTGTCTATGAGTGAGTGGATGGAACGGTGAGTGATATGAGTATGGTATGTTATGTAAAGTATACATGTGTAGTGATTTAAGAACACAACACAAAATGCGCGCACACATGCGCACACGCACGCACGCGCACACGCACGCGCACACACACACACACATAGCAAACAAACATTAACATCCCACAACTTGAGACTCTCTCCGTAAGCAAACACACTTCACCTGGCAAATTGAAGGCAGACACAAACACTAATCCTGTATTCAGCGAGGGTTGATCAAACACCGCATTATAAAACCTGGGTGACAATTGATGGCAGACACAAACACTAATCCTGTATTCAGCGAGGGTTAATCAAACACCGCATTATAAAACCTGGGTGACAATTGATGGCAGACACAAACACTAATCCTGTATTCAGCGAGGGTTGATCAAACACCGCATTATAAAACCTGGGTGACAATTGATGGCAGACACAAACACTAATCCTGTATTCAGCGAGGGTTGATCAAACACCGCATTATAAAACCTGGGTGACAATTGATGGCAGACACAAACACTAATCCTGTATTCAGCGAGGGTTGATCAAACACCGCATTATAAAACCTGGGTGACAATTGATGGCAGACACAAACACTAATCCTGTATTCAGCGAGGGTTGATCAAACACCGCATTATAAAACCTGGGTGACAATTGATGGCAGACACAAACACTAATCCTGTATTCAGCGAGGGTTGATCAAACACCGCATTATAAAACCTGGGTGACAATTGATGGCAGACACAAACACTAATCCTGTATTCAGCGAGGGTTGATCAAACACCGCATTATAAAACCTGGGTGACAATTGATGGCAGACACAAACACTAATCCTGTATTCAGCGAGGGTTGATCAAACACCGCATTATAAAACCTGGGTGACAATTGATGGCAGACACAAACACTAATCCTGTATTCAGCGAGGGTTGATCAAACACCGCATTATAAAACCTGGGTGACAATTGATGGCAGACGCAGACACAAACACTAATCCTGTATTCAGCGAGGGTTGATCAAACACCGCATTATAAAACCTGGGTGACAATTGATGGCAGACACAAACACTAATCCTGTATTCAGCGAGGGTTGATCAAACACCGCATTATAAAACCTGGGTGACAATTGATGGCAGACACAAACACTAATCCTGTATTCAGCGAGGGTTGATCAAACACCGCATTATAAAACCTGGGTGACAATTGATGGCAGACACAAACACTAATCCTGTATTCAGCGAGGGTTGATCAAACACCGCATTATAAAACCTGGGTGACAATTGATGGCAGACACAAACACTAATCCTGTATTCAGCGAGGGTTGATCAAACACCGCATTATAAAACCTGGGTGACAATTGATGGCAGACACAAACACTAATCCTGTATTCAGCGAGGGTTGATCAAACACCGCATTATAAAACCTGGGTGACAATTGATGGCAGACACAAACACTAATCCTGTATTCAGCGAGGGTTGATCAAACACCGCATTATAAAACCTGGGTGACAATTGAAGGCAGACACAAACACTAATCCTGTATTCAGCGAGGGTTGATCAAACACCGCATTATAAAACCTGGGTGACAATTGAAGGCAGACACAAACACTAATCCTGTATTCAGCGAGGGTTGATCAAACACCGCATTATAAAACTTGGGTGACAATTGATGGCAGACACAAACACTAATCCTGTATTCAGCGAGGGTTGATCAAACACCGCATTATAAAACCTGGGTGACAATTGATGGCAGACACAAACACTAATCCTGTATTCAGCGAGGGTTGATCAAACACCGCATTATAAAACCTGGGTGACAATTGATGGCAGACACAAACACTAATCCTGTATTCAGCGAGGGTTGATCAAACACCGCATTATAAAACCTGGGTGACAATCGGCTTTTGGCAATTATTATGTATCCTTTTTACTTATTTATATCCTCTTTATATCCTTTTGACTTAGCCGTTCACAGAAACCACATGTCTGACATTATTCGTCGGATTTCACGCGCGCACTCACCCACTCTCTCTCTCTCATACACACACACATACAAACACACACACAATGGCTCCACAATTTATTATAAGTGACTAGAATAATAGTCAAGAGTACACCCCCTCACAAGCCCCCCCCCCCTCACAAGTGAGTGATTGAGTATCTGTGAATGAGTGAACGAGTGCGTATATGTGTGAGTGAATGGCCTCCTCAACCACTTATACTTGCACCTTGTTTGTTAACGTAGCTGCTTATGATGCACTTTCCAGTCCATAGATTTCTATACTCCCTGTTTTTACCACAAATTATAAATTATCTTTGGGCTGGCGCATCAGCAGTGTATGGCTTCCGTGGACCCTGACCTACTACTTAGCTCTGGGGTCTGGGAAGCCTACCAGGTAAGAATGAGTATATGTGAGTGAATGAATGAATGTGAGCGAGTGAGTGTGCATGTAATAATAATAATAATAATCTTCTGGTTACTTATATAGCGCCCGTATCTCCTCCTTCGAGGATTCACAAGCGCTTGGCTTTCTTTAGTCTACCAGAGACCATTACCCATCCCCCTTGCTCATGGGGAGATGGTAACCGCCGGCTATATCCCAGAAAAACTTTTCAATCTGAGCGGGGATTGAACGCGAGACCTCGAGATGGGAATCAGGCACGCTGTCAACTGAGCCAGCCGGACGGCTCTCTCATATGTATATGAGAGAGTGAATGAGTGTTTGTGAGTGAGTGAATGAGAGTGTGGAAAGGTGTAGCAGGTAAAGTACCTTACTGTTGATATATATATATATATATATATATATATATATATATATATATATATATATATATATATATATATATATATATATATAAACCGGTATGCTGTATTTGATTTTGGTAATATGATACTACCCCCCCTCCCCCCCCCCATTTCCTCACCTGCTGTAGGGGTATACTACACACAGACTGATATATACACACACACAGCAACACACTTATACACACACACTTACATGCACACAAATACACTATTAAGCATACACATGCTTACACAAGTGCACGCATACCTAGGCCTATATACGCATATGCATGAACACTTACACATTCACATAAACGCACACAGTCATTTATAAGAACATAAGAAAACGGGAGTCTGCAGAAAGCCGATCGGCCCACACAAGGCAGATCCCTATCACACCCAACCCCAATTACAAGTCCTAATTATAAACCCAACTCACTAATACCCTGAGGACTGACCTCACCAAAACGGTCAAAGATCAACACAAGATTACGGGGATCTGCAGAGCGCCGATTGGCCCACAACCGGCAGATCCCCCCTCATGCCCAACCCATCTCGTCCATATGCCTATCTAATTTTATCTTAAAGCTCCCTATCGTTCTCGATCCTACCATATCACTCGGTAGCCTACACCACATGTCTACAACTCTGTTACCAAACCAATATTTGCTTATATCTTTTCTGAAACGAAACTTATCTTATTTAAAACCATTTGTTCGAGTTTTTTCGCTATCACTGAGCTTCAGTACATTTTTCATGTCCCCTTTATTAATCCCATTAACCCACTTGAACACTTCTATCATATCCCCTCTAACTCTGCATCTTTCTAACGAATGTAAGCCTAATTAGTTCAACCTTTCTTCATTTGGTAGATATCTAATATTATGAATAATTTTTGCCGTTCTTCGCTGTACTCTCTCCAACGAATCTATGTCCATTCTGTAATAAGGACACCAAAATTGGACAGCTTAATCCATATGAGGTCTCACTAATGATAAGTAAAGTTTTAAGATAACATCAGCAGTTCTGTTACTCACACTCCTTGAGATGAACCCGAGAATCCTGTTTGCCTTGTTACGAACGCTTATACCCTGTTTTCTAGGCTTCAAATCGTTGCTAACAAACACACCCAAATCTTTCTCGCAGTCTGAGTTTTCTATTTCTGTATTAGCTAGTTTATATTTTGCAATAGTGGAATATATGTACAAGCTCAGATTAATATGCAGGATTCGAAACTGCATAATACATCTAGGCTTGTCCATATTTCTTTAACTGTCTTGATAGCGTAATGCATATTGCGCGGAATTTTGATGTGAGTATCCTCGGTTCGAGTCCTCGGAGTGCCACATGTATTTGTTGATTTCATTAATTAAGTTTAGATGTGAAGTTGGTTGGTGTAAGAAACATAATAATTCGTCTTCCCTATTTTTAATAGCTTGCATTTGTCAAAGTTAAAATTCATCTGCCAATTTACTGACCATTCGTGGAAGGTATCTAGATCCCTTTGGAGGCACTCTATGTCGCTATCACCAGTGCTACCAATATGGCGGAGGTTGGCCAATCTCTTGAAACTAGCCTATAGGGTATCTCGATCTATAGTGTACCCTAGTTACAGAGACCGGCTAACACGCGACACGATTCTGCACATACAGTATACTCTATTCTTTATTCACCTTTCTTTTCTACATGCCCCAACACTCTAAACAGGTTGTCACTGAAGAAAGGTGTTATATGTGTTGCTATATACTCGTATGTTGGTACGCGCGTGTTTGTGTGTCGTAAATATAATTAAGTTACCCTATAAACTGGAGTTTTCTATGATTCAAGAAATATAGAAAATGACATTATATGATAAACTTAAGTATATATACTTCACAATAATTATTCTGTTTTAAATTATAAAACACTTGTAATCGGTTCAAAATCTTTATTATCTTCTTGATCATAGCTAATATGATTTATTTCAAAACTACACTCGATTAACTATCCTAATATAATATAAAAATAAATCCATCACAACCTGTTCCCCAGAAGCGAAATGATAATTTTAAGTTTATGACTGCGTCATTCTCATTCAAACTTCTGCTCAGGTAAGACGTTCAAGTACTTACTGTAGTTTTTATAGTGATATTTGTACGTTTCAAGCCATAAATCGCGTGAAGTTTTTATCTACGAACTTCTTGAGTATTAATTAGAAGTACTGTACTGTACTTATATAACTATATTTACGACAAAGCTTAAGGTTTCGTCATAAAAATAACACAAAATGACTGACCGTGGAGTCAAGCGGCCGCGGGACGGTTCCCATGCTAAATATAATGAAAGGTGTTACCAGAAGGATATAATGATGAAGAACTTTGCCAAGAAGCAAAAACTGGAAGTGATTAAAGTGCCTCGTCCGCAGACACAGGTGTCCCGGGGCCTCGTTAAAATTATCGAACCCAAACCTTTGAGAAAAACTCTGCCAAAAACTAATAATTATCGTCCCGGCCAAGGCAAGACTAACCCCGCTACAATGTCTCTGAGGCAGCGGTTGTTGAAAACCATCTCTAAGAATAGGTTCGCATTTGATCTGACTAACCCGTATTGCAAGCTAAAC
>JBAKBP010016583.1:0-51283 GCA_037953745.1 Lithodes maja | reverse complement strand
GTTCAAATAAAATAAGCCGCATATGAATAAACAATGAATATGTATTTATTAATATATAGTATATAGCTGATATGATCTGAATATCAATATAATTGGATATATCTGTATAAAGAAAATCGTAATGTTTGAGTTCATGTGATTTTTGGTATACAACTCTCTCCATTTCGATTGATGTTCAGATAAAATCACCCGTATATAAATAAATACATGTGTATATATATATATATATATTTATAGCTGATATGATCCGAATATCAATGTAATGGATATATTAGCATACAGAGAATCGCCAGAGCTCACGAACGTTGTCAGTAGCTGTACATTAAGGGAGACTGGCCGTTTGTTTGGTCTATTAATTCATTTATTCATATATGTTTTTAGTTTCCTCCCTAGACCTCCATCAAACTTAGAAAAACACCCCTCGAACCCCTTCAAGAAAGTTTGTACATTTTTTGGTAGAAAAGTGTCCCAACCGAAGGCCGGTTCCTCTTAAAATTGCAGGCTCGCTATCGCTCGCCAGAAATAATCGACACCTAAATGGCACGAAAGGTTTTAAATTGACAACGAAATGGGGCGAAAGGTGTTAAAATCGCCCAACTAATGGGCCGCACGTCTTATCATCTCCAAACTAGTGGGGCTAAACATTAGGGAGAAGGGGATCCAGAAAAGCGGTGTGCCTCCCCTTAACAATTACATATAATATCTTAGTGACCACACAGATATGTAGGCGAGAAATCATGACCTCTACCCTCTGTAACTCAAAAGGGCTAGAGCAAATGGGCTGTACATTTCCGCATCTATTCCTTGACCGACTCTTCCCAAATGGTAGAACATTAGCTCGATTACCTAGTCGCTTTTGAGTTACAGGGGTTAGAAGTCATGATTGTTCGCCTACTTACAGCGAATAGACTATAAGAGGGTAGGTTTATTAGGGCCTATGGTAACTATGCTAAAATACCTTCTGGCAAATCAAATCGTCACTGAAAATATCCTTGTTGAGGGGGCAGTGCTTGTTTTTTGGTCTATATAATTATTTATTAATTTATTTTTAGTTTCCTCGCTAGACCTTCATCAAGCTTAGAAAAAAACCCATAGACCCCGTTTCAAAATAAATTTGTACATTTTTTGGTGGAAAAATGTCCCGGCCTAAAGCCGGTTCCTTCTAAAATTAGAGGCTCGCCCACGCTCGCCAGGAAAAATTGACACCTAAAGGTCACGAAAGGTCTTAATATTGATAAAAAAAATGAGGCGAAAGGTCTCAAAATCGCTAAACTAACAGAACGAACGTCTTAAAACCTCAAAACTAGTATGCTAAACATGAGGGAAAAGGGGGTCCAGAAAAGCGAGTACTACCCCTTAAAAAAAATATATATATTCCAGTGATTGATATATCTCTGTCAAACCACCAGCTCACCACAACAGCGGGGCAGGCGAGCTTGAATCACAGCGGTAGTTATAACCAGACAGAGCCACACAGTTGGTCCTGAGGCGCCCATCGTGTCCCTCTACAAGCAATCCAAAAGTCTGAAGAAAACGTGAAAAACACATCCGTATAAATATGATGCCGTGATTGTGATAGGCTTTATAAATATAAACTATACAAACATATTTTGTATTCATTATTGTTATTATTGTTTTGTAAGTGATGACATTAACCCTATTCTATGCAGGGCGGGTCTATTTGGATCCTCCTTGTTATATTCCATTAGTTTGGAGATGTTAAGAGTTTCACCTTATTAATTTGGTGATTATTTCACACTTCAATCCATTCAGGTGTCGATTTTTTTGGGCGAGCGAAAGCAAGCCTCTAATTTGGGTTTCCCGGCCTTCGGCGGGAATTTTTCTACCGAAAAATGTACAAACTTAGCTTGAAGGGGGTTTGGGGAAGATTATTTAGTTTGAAGGTAGTCTAGAAATACGCCTTCCTATGTCTAAACTAACTAAAAATACATTGTTCGAAAAGGCAAATATGATTACAACCGTCACTAATAATTAAGCAAAATATCATAAGAACCCCCAAAGACGTTGCACCAGAGAGTGTTAAGCAGTAATATAACTGAGTGGCCATTGTAGTCAAGTTAAATAAATGGACTCCTACTTACAACGTTATTATTATTAATGGACTCCTACTACAACGTTATTATTATTAATGGACTCCTACTACAACGTTATTATTATTAATGGACTCCTACTACAACGTTATTATTATTAATGGACTCCAACTACAACGTTATTATTATTAATGGACTCCAACTACAACGTTATTATTATTAATGGACTCCAACTACAACGTTATTATTATTAATGGACTCCTACTACAACGTTATTATTATTAATGGACTTCTACTACAACGTTATTATTATTAATGGACTCCTACTACAACGTTATTATTATTAATGGACTCCTACTACAACGTTATTATTATTTTTATTATATGGGTATGTAAGGGTTAAAATAATACACTGGTTGGATAAATTGCTTTATTCAGAATAAAGGACTTAATAAAAAATCTACCATTACATTGGGTGAGCAGTCCACCACAAGTCTGCAAATACAATCCTGGCTCGCGATAAATCGACACCTGGATGGAGATAAACGTCTTAAAACAGTAGGCTGAATGGAACCGAATGGATACAAGCCAGAGAAAGAGAGAAAAGGAGAGAGAGAAAAAAAGCAGGTCACCCCCCTTAAGGGTAGATGGCATGTTTTTCTGGTCCTTTTCTTCCTCGTGTTAAGCCACATTTTTGTGATTATAAGACGTTCCACCCATTAGTTTGGCGATTTTAACACCTTTCCCCCATTTTGTTGTCAATGTTAAGACCTTCCGTGCTATTTAGGTGTCGATTTTTTTCCTGGCGAGCGATAGTGAGTCTGTAATTTAAAGAGGAAGCGGCCATTGGCCGGAACATATTTCTATCGAAAAATGTGCAAACATATCTTGAAGGGGGGTCTAGGGTTTTTTTTTCTAAGTTTGATGGAGGTCTAGCCAGGAAACTAAGAAATAATGGAATAAATGAATTAATAGACTAAAAAAAAACGACCCATCTCCCTTAAGTCGGTAGGTAATCCCGGAACCTCTAAGAAACGGAACCGGTAGATCAACAGGACTCTGGCGTCTCCTTGGCTGAGCAAGTTATGGTTCGAGGCTCTTTGGCGTCCTGGATGGAAATGGAGGTAATGAATCTGACCAGGTGATATCTGTAGACCAGGGCATACATGGTCTAACACTCGAGGTCTCGTCCAATAATTTGTTGGTGACATATTACATTTCTTCTATTGGTGGTATGGCTTAACGGGGGTCACCGATTTGTTGTTATCTTTCTCTCCTTTTCTCTCTTTCCCTGGCTTTTATCCATTCGGCCCCATTCAGCCAACTGTTTTAAGACGTTTATCCCTATCCAGGTGTCGAATTCTTCCTGGCGAGCGATAGCAACCCAGCATTGTCTGGAGCCAGAGATTTTTTTCTATCGAAAAATTAAAAAATTAGCTTGCTGTCAAAACAAACATATGTACTGTAAATGCCGGCTCGCTACCGCTCGCCAGTAAAAAATATTGACACCTGGATGGGGTAAATGTCTTAAAATAGTAGGCTGAATGGGGCCGAATGAATACAAGCCAAGCGAGAGGGAGAGAAAGAGAAAAAAAAGCGAGGTGGGCTCCTTTAATGTGAGCTACTTTGTGTGTTGTTCTCCTGGTGCCCTCTCTGTGTGTCACTCTGCTCCTGAGAACTTCATGTGACCCTCTGCCATTCTTACGCACTTTGTATGTCACTCAGCTGTGTGTCTGCTGGTGGCTTACAGTGTCTTTGTATGTCACTCAGCTGTTTGTTTGCTGGTGGCTTACAGTGTCTTTGTATGTCACTCAGCTGTTTGTCTGCTGGTGGCTTACAGTGTCTTTGTATGTCACTCTGCTGTTTGTCTGCTGGTGGCTTACAGTGTCTTTGTATGTCACTCAGCTGTTTGTCTGCTGGTGGCTTACAGTGTCTTTGTATGTCACTCAGCTGTTTGTCTGCTGGTGGCTTACAATGTCTTTGTATGTCACTCAGCTGTTTGTCTGATGGTGGCTTACAGTGTCTTTTTTATAATGTGTTCATTTGGTAGTTGGCGTAAATGGGTTAAGTGATATAGTTCGAAGCTTAATAATTGTTGGAGATCCTTTTTAAACTGCAAAAAATCGTCTAATATTAGCTAGAGTAAAGTTACATAGACGTGACCGGTACAGCAGGGGTTGAGACCTCACATCATTCTCATCTTGTTCGGCGATCAACATCAGTTCTCTCGGTTGAGAGCCGAACGTATCAACCAATGCGCAACAGGACACTTATACAAATGGCGAATATAGATATACATATACATATTCTGCCACCACTGAAGTACCGGGTCATTATAATTGCAGCATGGTTTATGTTGTGGTATGGTACTAATGTGTCCTTCTGTCTGCCACCGTTTGATACACATATACATATTCTGCCACCACTGAAGTACTGAGCCATTATAATTTATATACATTTCATGTTGTGGTATAGTATTAATGTGTCCCTCCGTCAGCCAGCGTTTGATCCACCTGCTGACAGTGGAGTGGCTAACACCGATCTTCTGGGCAATATCGCGGATTGATTGTCCTCGCTGCCACAACTTCACAAAACTTCGGCGTTCACTGTAACTTGTCCTTCGGGAGTAAGACTGTCCCATCATTATGTTATATCTGAAAATATATGGATATTTTAAGGAGAGATGGTTCGTTGTTCTGTTCCCCCTTCTTCCTCGTGTTTAGCCCCATGAGTTTTCAGATTTTAAGATGTTCGCCCCATTAGTTTGTCTATTTTAAAACCTTTCGTCTCATTTCTATATCAATATCAAGACCTTTCGTCCCTTTTAAGTGTCGAATTTTTTCCTGGCAAGCGATAGCGAGTATGTAATTTAAGAGGAACCGGCCGTCGGTCGGGACATTTTTCTACCAAAAAATGTACAAATTTATCACACTGGGTGTGGAGGGGGGGGGGGGGGGTCTTGAGAGTGATATTTTTGTATTAAATATGTTTACCTTATTGTATTGTATTATTAAATATGTTTACCTTATTGTATTGTATTATTTTATTGTATTATTTTCCTAAGGAATCATGGAGGTATAGGGGCATAGGGGTAAATTACCCCCCCCCCCCCCCCTTGCCATTAAATACACTTGTCATACTCGTGTGTTGCCACTTTTATGTCGCCATTTCAGGCACATGCCCATTAAGGGGAGGTATTTAGTTTGTTCCCTACGTTTTCATCAAGCTTAAAATTACACCCCCTAGACCTTCTTTCAAGATAAATTTTTACATTTTTCGGTAGAAAAATGTCCCGGCCGGGGGCCGGTTGCTCTTAAATTACAGGCTCGCTATCGCTCGCCAGGAAAAAATCGACACCTTCATGGCACAAAAGGTCTTAAAATTGACAGAAATGGGGCAAAATGTCTTAAAATGTCAAAAGCAATGGGGCTAAACATGAGGGAGAAAGATGCTCAGAAAAAAATCCTCCAGGTGGAAATCTCCCATTAAGCGTCTTGTTCTGCCTTTTGATTGATTGCCGTTCCAGCCTTCACACCTCTCCATTATTCTACAACTTATCTCCAAACATTCTACACACTCCACATACATTCCTAAACATTCTACACACTCCACATACATTCCTAAACATTCTACACACTCCACATACATTCCTAAACATTCTACACACTCCACATACATTCCTAAACATTCTACACACTCCACATACATTCCTAAACATTCTACACACTCCACATACATTCCTAAACATTTTCATTTCCACAGCTATCACTCTCGACATGACAAACATAGTATACAATCAGCCTTATAATTCGCTGCAAATATTCTAGCATTTGGCTCAAATATAGCATGACACACAGCAAATGGTTCCATGTCAGTTGAACTAGTGCCACTTCAACCAGTGCCACTTTAACCAGTGCTAACACAACCAGTGGCCACTTCAACCAGTGACCATTTCAACCAGTGACCATTTTAACCAGTAACCTAACCTAACCTAACCTAACCTAACCTAACCTGATTTCCCATGGAATGATTTCTGCTTCCGTGGCCGGGGACCCTCGGAGAGTGCTGAACGCATTACCGAGGTAATCCTATCGGGCATGGAAGCATGCATTCCATTCTCTTTCTCTCAGACTAATGCTAAAAAATCTTGGTTTACACACGCCTGTTCTACTGCTGTCCGCAATAAGGAGGAAGCATTCAAACGGTACCGACGCCTTAAAACTCAAGACTCTCATTCTTCCTATGTTTCTGCCCGGAATCAAGCCAAATCTGTTCTTCAACTTGCCAAACACTCTTTCATCAATAATAAATGCACTGAACTATCCAACTCTAGCTCTTCCCAAGCTTTCTGGCATCTAGCCAAAAACCTCTCCAACAATTTCTCTTCCTCGTCTTTCCCTCCCATTTTCCACTCTGATGGCACAACCATCACTTCTTCCTCTGACAAAGCTAAACTCTTCGCTCAAACTTTTGCTAGAAACTTAACCTTGGATGATTCCGGTCCTCCCTCTCCACCCTCCTCTCTCTTATTTATGCCTAATATCCTAATCTCTTCTAAAGATGTACTTTCTACCCTCTCTTGGCTTAATACTAATAAGGGTCTGGACGGTGTTCCTCCTGTTGTTCTCAAAAACTGTGCTTCCGTGCTGACTCCCTGCCTAGGCAAACTCTTTCGCCTCTGTCTATCCTCTAACGTCTTCCCTTCATGCTGGAAATTTGCTCACATTCAACCTGTCCCAAAGAAGGGTGACCGCTCTCAACCCTCCAACTATCGTCCAATTGCTCTTATCTCTTGTCTTTCTAAAGTTTTTGAAACTATTCTTGCTTCCAAATTTCTTAAGCATTTCTCTTCTCATAATCTGCTCTCAGATCGCCAGTATGGCTTTCTTAAGGGTCGCTCTACTGGTGATCTTCTTTCATATCTTACTAACTCTTGGTCATCCTCCTTTCGGGAATTCGGTGAGACTTTTTCTATTGCACTAGACATATCGAAAGCCTTCGATAGAGTCTGGCACAAATCATTAATTTCTAAACTACCCTCCTTCGGTTTCTATCCCTCCATCTGTGCCTTTGTCTCTAATTTCCTTTCCGGCCGTTCCATAGCCGCGGTTGTGGACGGCCATTGTTCACTTCCTCACCCTATAAACTCCGATGTTCCTCAGGGCTCTGTCCTATCTCCTATTCTCTTTCTAAATTTTATGAATGATCTCCTCAACTGTACCTCAATTCCCATCCATTCATACACAGACGACTCAACCTTACACTACTCCATTAGTTTTTCAGAACGCCCCAGCCAGCAATCCCTTAATGACAAACGTAATGAAGCCATATAACTCTTAAATTCTGATCTAAATACTATCTCCAATTGGGGCAGAGAAAACCTTGTTACCTTTAATGCTTCCAAAACCCAATTTCTCCATCTATCTACCCGCCAGGATCTCCCAGCGGACTATCCCTTATTCTTCAACAATACAAAAATCAATCCTTCATCTTCTTTCAATATTCTTGGTGTCTCTTTTTCTTCTGCTCTCAGTTGGAAGGACCATATTACCAGTCTTGCTAAGGCAGCCTCCCAGAAGCTGGGTGTGCTCAACCGCCTTAGGGGGTTCTTTTCCCCTGCACAACTTCTTGCTCTGTACAGGGGCATAGTCTATCTATCTATCTATCTATCTATTGCCTGACGCCGTGATCCCCGAAGGGGTGGCCACGAACGAACCGCCCCCATGCACCTCTGTCCCCAGTCAGTCGACGCCCCTCCCCCCAACCAGCACCGCCTTCATTCATGTAGTTCCTCACTCCATCCTTCCACCTCATATTCGGTCTACCTCTCCCCCTCTGTCCCTCCACCTCGCTCTCGTACACCCTCTTAGTCATTCTCTCGCTTTCCATACGTTCCATATGGCCGAACCATCTCAAGTTGTTCCTTTTCACACTTTCCAGCACATCTACCTCCACACCACACCTCCTTCTTACTTCCTCATTAGTCTGTCTATCCCTCCATGTAATTCCGCACGCACTCCTTAAGTAATTCATTTCCACTGCTCTCACTCTTGGTCTGAGTCTCTCAACCAACGTCCATGCTTCGCTTCCGTAAGTCAGTGTCGGGATTACCACACTGTCATGCAAGGACTTCTTCACTTCCATACTGACCACCCTATTTCTTGTTACTGCTTTTAGCGTTCCTACAACCCTCTTCCCCTGTTGTACCCTCTCCCGCACCTCTTCATCCATAGTCCCATCTTTACTCAACACACTGCCCAGATACTTAAAAGAGTTGACGATCTCCATAGCCTGACCGTTCAGCTTCACCTCACACTCTGTGACTTCACCCCTTTCGAAGACCATAACCTTGCTCTTCCCCGTATTTACCTTCAAATTCCGTTTTTCGCACACTGTTCCAAACTCATTTACCAGACCCTGCAACTCCCATTCATTATCACTCATCAGAACTGTATCATCCGCAAACAGCAGTATAGGTAGCTTCCACTCAATTCCCTCCCTTTTCAGCGATACACCAACATCCACTGCTCTTGATAGTATTTCTTTCATAACTCCATCCATATATACAGTAAACAACCACGGGGACATCACACACCCCTGTTTCAAACCAACATTCAGGTCAAAGAACTCGCTCTGCTCACTCTCCACACGTACTGCCGCCTTTGCACCCTCATACATGCTCTTCACTGCTTTCAGCAACTTGCCCTCTACTCCGTATATTCTAAGTACTTTCCACAAACCTTCTCTATCCACTCTGTCATAGGCCTTCTCCAAGTCCATAAAGGCAACATACACCTTTTGTTTCTTCTCCAGATACTTCTCCACAACACAATTCAGGGTAAAAATCTGATCTACACATCCTCTTCCCTTCCTAAAGCCTCCCTGCTCGTCGCCTATCCATTTCTCCGTTCTCACTCTCACTCTCTCAATCACTACCCTACTGTATACCTTCCCTACTACGCTTAGAAGACATATTCCTCGGTGGTTACCACACACTCCTCTTTCCCCTTTGCCCTTATATAGGGGGACTATTATGCCAGTCTTCCAGTCATCGGGTGCACTCCCCTTCTCCCATGCTAGTTTGCACATTTTCCATACCCATTCTATCACTATCTCACCACCATACCTCAACATTTCCCCACACACTCCATCTGTTCCTGGTGCTTTCCCCAACTTCACTCTTTTCATGGCTTCCCACACTTCTGACCTCCTGATCCCCACCTCCTCCTCCACTACTTCTCTTCTTCTCCCTCCCATACCATATCCAGCTATGTTTGCTGGCTCTTCATTCCTTTCATTTAGCAACTCACTGAAGTACTCCCTCCATCTTTCGACTCTTTCGACTGCACAGGGGCATAGTGCGTCCTTGTATTGAGTATTGTTCACATGTGTGGGGAGGGTCCTCTCACACCGCTCTCCTAGACAAAGTTGAAAGGAAGGCCTTTCGTATCATTAACTCCCATCCACTCACTAACTCTCTGCAATCTCACTCTGTCCGCCGCAATGTTGCATCTCTCTCGCTATTCCATCGCTACTATGATAATCAGTGTTCCTCAGAGCTTTCCCAGTGTATACCACCTCCTTTACGTAGGGCACGTGGTAGCCGTCTTGCAACTCAATCCCACCCCTACTCTGTGCAACTCTCCATCCCAAGAGTGAAACGTTACTCTCAAACTTTCTTCTACTCAACAGCTGAGCTCTGGAACCCTCTCCCAGAATCAGTCTTTCCCTCTTCCTATGACTTAAATTGCTTCAAACTCTGTGTGTCCAGGCATTTTGGCTCGAATATCCCTTGATTTTGGCCCTGTCACTCTTTCAACTATGGGGGAGGCACTCGCTATAGGCAGTTCTGCCTTTTGCCTCCCTCAATCACATAGACAAAAAAAACAAAAAAAAAAAACAAAAAAAAAACTAACCTACTGGTTAAAATGGTCACTGGTTGAAATGGTCACTGGTTGAAGTGGCCACTGGTTGAGTTAGCACTGGTTGAAGTGGCACTGGTTCAACTGACCTGTCACCACAGCAAATGCTTAATACCAATTAGTCACACGAATAAACCTATAATGTATACAAATAATATCTCACCTGACTCACGGTGAAGGTGAGGGGGCAGGTGAGGCCGGAGCGGGACCCTGACAGCCTGGAGCAACAGCTGACCACTGAGTGCTGACTGGCCTCCCACCCTCCTTATATAACCCCTACAACACAGTCAACACCTTAGTGAACACCTTCCCTCTCACCACCCAGTGAACTCCACCCCTCTCACCACCCAGTGAACACCTCCCCTCTCACCACCCAGTGAACACCTTCCCTCTCACCACCCAGTGAACTCCACCCCTCTCACCACCCAGTGAACACCTTCCCTCCCACCACTCAGTGAACACCTTCCCTCTCACCACCCAGTGAATACCTTCCCTCTCACCACTCAGTGAACACCTTCCCTCTCGCCACCCAGTGAACACCTTCCCTCTCACCACCCAGTGAGCACCACCCCTCTCACCACCCAGTGAACACCTTCCCTTTCACCACCCAGTGATCACCACCCAGTGAACACCTTCCCTCCCACCACCCAGTGAACACCTTCCCTCTCACCACCCAGTGAACACCAGCCCTCTCACCACTCAGTGAATACCTTCCCTCTCACCACCCAGTAAACACCTTCCCTCTCACCACCCAGTGAACACCGCCCCTCTCACCACCCAGTAAACACCAGCCCTCTCACCACCCAGTAAACACCACCCCTCTCACCACCCAGTAAACACCACCCCTCTCACCACCCAGTAAACACCAACCCTCTCACCACCCAGTAAACACCAACCCTCTCACCACCCAGTAAACACCACCCCTCTCACCACCCAGTAAACACCACCCCTCTCACCACCCAGTAAACACCACCCCTCTCACCACTCAGTAAACACCAACCCTCTCACCACCCAGTAAACACCACCCCTCTCACCACCCAGTAAACACCACCCCTCTCACCACCCAGTAAACACCACCCCTCTCACCACTCAGTAAACACCAACCCTCTCACCACCCAGTAAACACCTTCCCTCTCACCACCCAGTGAACACCACCCCTCTCACCACCCAGTAAACACCACCCCTCTCACCACCCAGTAAACACCACCCCTCTCACCACTCAGTAAACACCACCCCTCTCACCACCCAGTGAACACCTTCCCTCTCACCACCCAGTGAACACCTTCCCTCTCACCACCCAGTAAACACCTTCCCTCTCACCACCCAGTGAGCACCACCCCTCTCACCACCCAGTAAACACCTTCCCTCTCACCACCCAGTGAGCACCACCCCTCTCACCACCCAGTAAACACCACCCCTCTCACCACCCAGTAAACACCAACCCTCTCACCACCCAGTAAACACCTTCCCTCTCACCACCCAGTAAACACCACCCCTCTCACCACCCAGTAAACACCACCCCTCTCACCACCCAGTAAACACCACCCCTCTCACCACCCAGTAAACACCTTCCCTCTCACCACCCAGTGAACACCTTCCCTCTCACCACCCAGTAAACACCTTCTCTCTCACCACCCAATAAACACCACCCCTCTCACCACCCAGTAAACACCTTCCCTCTCACCACCCAGTAAACACCTTCTCTCTCACCACCCAATAAACACCTCCCCTCTCACCACCCAATAAACACCTCCCCTCTCACCACCCAGTAAACACCTTCCCTCTCACCACCCAGTAAACACCACCCCTCTCACCACCAACCCTCTCACCACCCAGTGAACACCACGCCTCTCACCACCCAGTAAACACCTTCCCTCTCACCACCCAGTAAACACCACCCCTCTCACCACCACCCCTCTCACCACCCAGTAAACACCACCCCTCTCACCACCCAGTAAACACCTTCCCTCTCACCACCCAGTGAACACCACCCCTCTCACCACCCAGTAAACACCTTCCCTCTCACCACCCAGTGAACACCACCCCTCTCACCACCCAGTAAACACCTTCCCTCTCACCACCCAGTGAACACCACCCCTCTCACCACCCAGTAAACTCCTTCCCTCTCACCACCCAGTGAACACCACCCCTCTCACCACCCAGTAAACACCTTCCCTCTCACCACTCAGTGAACACCTTCCCTCTACTCTACCCATTGTATTTATGTTATTATAGAGTAATAAAGTAGAGCAGTGGCAAACAAACTGTAGACTTAACCTACCACCTAGTTTCCATATTTGTTTTGTTTGCATTTGTCTTGTATATATATATATATATATATATATATATATATATATATATATATATATAAAATGTTTTAACCCTCTCAGACATATGACGCTATTTGAGCCTATTAGGGATACTTTAAAGCCTTTGTTACCATTAGGGGTATTTAGAAACCTTTAGTTCAGTTACTTCAACCTCTGCAGTTGTCTTTGAGTTAGCTGTGTTGAGCCTATTAGGGATACTTTAAAGCCTTTGTTACCATTAGGGGTATTTAGAAACCTTTAGTTCAGTTACTTCAACCTCTGCAGTTGTCTTTGAGTTAGCTGTGTTGAGCCTATTGGGGATACTTTAAAGCCTTTGTTACCATTAGGGGTATTTAGAAACCTTTAGTTTAGTTACTTCAACCTCTGCAGTTGTCTTTGAGTTAGCTGTGTTGAGCCTATTGGGGATACTTTAAAGCCTTTGTTACCATTAGGGGTATTTAGAAACCTTTAGTTTAGTTACTTCAACCTCTGCAGTTGTCTTTGAGTTAGCTGTGTTGAGCCTATTGGGGATACTTTAAAGCCTTTGTTACCATCAGGGGTATTTAGAAACCTTTAGTTCAGTTACTTCAACCTCTGCAGTTGTCTTTGAGTTAGCTGTGGGCAGAAAACTAATTTTGGAGAGGTAATTATAAGAGTGAGAGAACTCTATTTCTTATTGCTAATCTGGCAATCTCTGCGTCATATGAGCGTGAAAGGGTTAAGTACCATATATATAGGAAGACCTAGGCCAGCTGGAAGTCTTGCTGATTACACACATCTTATATATTGATTGTCTAAACTGTATTTCGATTCCGCTACACAATTAACAATATTCTTAGTTCCCTGACAACAGCGCTCGCTCGCTGTGTCCCTCCCCCTACAGTAAGTTATTCCAGCTTCTTTATAATGATGTTACTATTATGGTGTGTTATATTGTGAAATAGATATAGAAAAAGTACAACATTTGATAAATAATAAACCAAAAGAAATGTCAACGCAAAATGTAAAATTCATAGAAGAAAGATCAGAATGGTAGGTAAGGATATTACTAAACAGATTATCCATATTATTATTATTATTATTATTATTATTATTATTAGTAGTAGTAGTAGTAGTAGTAGTAGTAGTTCGTTCATTTTATTTCATATCTTAACATAAATATAACTGAATTAAATGGTGACCGGTCAACTCAACCAGTAGACCATTGCAACCAGTAGCTCTCAACCAGTACCAAATCAACCAATACGGTTAGATTAGGTTAGGTTAGGTTAGTACTATATTTTGGCACTGGTTTGGTTGGTCTGGGTTAATTTGGCACTGGATGAGAGCTACTGGTTGCAATGGTCTACTGGTTGAGATAACATGGAACCGAATTAAATATAAACAATTTACATTATACAATATTAATTACAAACATAAGTTCTTCAACAAAATAACATAATTGTTAATTAAGACAGAACAAACAGTAGGAACATTACTACGAGTTTTGAAGATATTTGAAAGAACATATAATAAATACGAAGAGTACACTACAGTCTATTCGCTGTAAGTAGGCGAGAAATCATGACCTCTATCCTCTGTAACACAAAAAGGGCTAGAGCAAATGGGCTGCAATTTTTCACACCTATCCCCTGGTTGACTCTTCCCAAATGCTAGCAATATTAGCTCGAGATTAATCTAGTCGTTTTTTTTTTTTTTTCAGAGGTTATAGGAGTCATGATTTCTCGCCTACTTACAGTGAATAGACTATAGTAGTAGTAGTGTGTCCAGGCATTTTGGCTCGAACGTCCCTTGATTTTGGCCCTGTCACTCTTTCAACTATGGGGGAGGCACTCGCTATAGGCAGTTATGCCTTTTGCCTCCCTCAATCACATAGAAAAAGAACAAAAAAATAGTAGTAGTAGTAGTAGTAGTAGTAGTAGTAGTAGTAGTAGTAATAAATTAATTATGAATAGTAATCATAGTAGTAATACTAATAATTATAATAGTCGTAGCAGTAAAACAAGAGGTTGTATTCATAATATTTGTATTTATCATTACTTACATACCGGTAGTAGTTGTATTTAATGCAGAACCATCCCGGTGCAAGAAGTAGTATAAATGTTAATAGTACCAACAGTATTTTCGCTATTTATATTATATAATTATCAAGTAACCCCTTTCAGGATACGAGGACGGACTACCTCTTTATTTTCTAGTTATTAGTAGACGATTTCATTGAAATTAGGAAAGATATATATATAAAGTCAGAGGGTTAATTGAGATAGTCATTAACCCTTTTAACCCTGTGTTTTAAGAGGAACTAGCCTTCAGCATGGACATATCTTTCTACCGAAAAATATACTAATATATCTCGAAAGGGAGTCTTGGGGGAGTATCTTTAATCTTAATGAAGGGCCTTACTGCAAGCTGCTACATACTCCATAAGGAACACCACCAGGCCTCCTACACAACCACACCCCACCAACACGAACTGTCCCTGAAATATGAGGAGGTGCGGAAGGTATATACACACGCATAAATAACATCACACCCATTTGAATCAGTATCGAATGCAAGCGAGACAATATGATACATTATTTACATACATAATTATATAATATATATATATATATATATATATATATATATATATATATATATATATATTATATATATATATATATATAAAGAGAGATAACATGTATATTCCACTATCTATTCTATTAGCACACATAAACGATTGAATCATATATTAAGGTATTATATTTTGCTTAATTGAAAGAGAGAGAGAGAGAGAGAGAGAGAGAGAGAGAGAGAGAGAGAGAGAGAGAAAGAAGACTGAACATTCCCCACTAGTTACCCATAAGTTAGTGAGTGATAGCACAGTGGATACGGTGATGACTCTCGGTGGATTGTTACACGCCGTAGAGTTAGGCTGGGTCAGTAACATTATCCGGTTGTAAATCCCATTCTCAGCCAGTTTGGACGCCCTAAAAACAAATACATATTATTTCTAACATCGTTTTTAACACCATTAACACCAGTAAAGTTGAAATATTATTATGTACGAACAATGTATATTATGTATTATTATGTACAAACAATGTATATTATGTATTATTATGTACAAACAATGTATATTATGTATTATTATGTACAAACAATGTATATTATGTATTATTATGTACAAACAATGTATATTATGTATTATTATGTACAAACAATGTATATTATGTATTATTATGTACAAACAATGTATATTATGTATTATTATGTACAAACAATGTATATTATGTATTATTATGTACAAACAATGTATATTATGTATTATTATGTACAAACAATGTATATTATGTATTATTATGTACAAACAATGTATATTATGTATTATTATGTACAAACAATGTATATTATGTATTATTATGTACAAACAATGTATATTATGTATTATTATGTACAAACAATGTATATTATGTATTATTATGTACAAACAATGTATATTATGTATTATTATGTACAAACAATGTATATTATATATTATTATGTACAAACAATGTATATTATGTATTATTATGTACAAACAATGTATATTATATATTATTATGTACAAACAATGTATATTATGTATTATTATGTACAAACAATGTATATTATGTATTATTATGTACAAACAATGTATATTATGTATTATTATGTACAAACAATGTATATTATGTATTATTATGTACAAACAATGTATATTATGTATTATTATGTACAAACAATGTATATTATGTATTATTATACTTTGTGTTTATATTGAAGTATGTACTGTTACGACCGGGGCTACGAATAAAACAAGGGCACTTAAAGATTGGACTAGTAATAGGGCACTATGCAACAATGGTACGCTAGATCCAAACCCTTGAACTTATATGCCGGCGAACAAAACACCTTACCCTCCAGAGTTAATCTGCGATAACGGGGTATCCTTAACTGGGCATAAATGTACTCTACTTCAGGCTAACCCACACTGGTATAGCCTGATAACACACAGGATGCAAGTTACGTTAAAATGCATAAACAAGAGTCTAAGGAAAGCTCAATTAAATCACTGCAAGATTTAATATAATAAAAAGATGCTTCAATACAGTTACTCTAAACAACAATAAACTCTTCACTCCTATCTGAAAGAAAGTGAAGTATAGTCCTACAGCATAGACCTGGAAACTTCTGAAGAATGTCTGATGCTCATAAGATGCTCGTATCTTAAACTATATAAATGCAGGAGGCAGGACACCACGCGTGTAAAGCGAATACACAAAAAGATAGGACATATAATGTTAACTGACACGAGAATACTATAAATGCGCAACGGTAGTAATGCTCGACACTAAAAGAAGTACTTCCTCATTAACGAAACAGCCTACTATGGTTGTGCGACTCAGCAACAACCTAGACTAATAAATGCTGTGAATAATAATGCATACATATCAAAGAGCTTATATTAAATACTAATAAGTGTTTACTCAATTAATAATGTCTAGCTGGGATACTCTAGGTAAGGAACTGGGGTTGAGCAAGACAGGCTCATAGCCTAGCGATGTCCTTAAGGCTGTATCCTTTAAGTTACGTTAATTGACTAGGGTGCTCTCTTGATAAATCCAGATCACAAGTATCTGGTTCTATCCTGGCGACCCTCCAAAGACAAGCAAAGAGACAGCAAAGTGAGGAACTGGCACAGGCCAAAACCCTCAGTCAAAACAAAGCTGCGCTCACAAAAGGACACAGCCGAAAAGATACCACAGGCTACCACAGGACCGGTCGAAGTCGTGTAGGTATAAGCTAACCATACACACATCGATGACAACGACTACAGTTACCCTATCCCAGTCTAGCATTAAATAAAAGAGCAGAGACACTAAATCAATAATGGAGACACACAGAGTTCATAACCTATACCAACTAAGAACCCTCAAAAACCTATTCTAAGTACATGTAAATATCTCAGAGGACGGCACATGCAATACAATGGGCCGGCTATGGAAACCGTATGCAGAACCCAAGGGAACAAGCAACTGAACAAAGACGAGAAGCAATGGAAAAAGAAGAAGTTCACAGAGAGAAACAGTTTCTAAAGGGGGTGATCGGGGGAAAGTAAGCAAGGGATGTTAGATGCATGCACGCCTAGCCTGTCCTGAGGAAGGCAGCTCCTGTGGACCCACATGTACACAGGAGCCCACAAAGACGCGGTGGTCGGCCAATCACAGGCCGAAACGTCACAAGGCAGTAGGTGTCACGTGACACAGCCAGACACGCCAGCCAATCAAGGGGCGTGGGAAGGCACGCGCGCGAGCCTCTGAGTGAGGGAGACAACACATGCATACGCACGCACACATTACCACCACACTGCCTACACCGCTCTCTCTCCTTAACAATATACAATGCATGATATATTCTATTAATGATATAAAGCACTTCCCGTTGTCACAGACGAAAATAAAGACCACCACTTGACTGTCTGTGACAATACGATTGCTAGGAAAGAAAGAACAACATTCTCTGATAACTGTAGCCCATTTCAATGTCCCTGGCGAGCGCTAGTGGCTACCGAGAGGCGATTCTGCCAACGCTGGTAGACGTCACAGTACTCTTAATACCTCACTTGGGGGCGGGTGCCCAACCCCGAAAGGGGTTGAAATAGGGGAGCTATCCCCCCCCCCCCCCCGGCAAAGGCGGCTTTTTATGGCCTTTCCTAGGTGATCCTGAGAAGATTAGGTTCTAGTCATGTGGTGATGGGCTGGTCTATCAGAGTGAGAGTTGAGCATCCTCTTCCATACCCATAGCTTCCTCTGACTGTTCCTTTTGCTTATATATTTTCTATATATTGTTACGGCTGGATCGGCAATACATATTCGGGATTCTTGATCGTAGGACAGAAATGGCTTATGTGACAACGACACGCTCGATTCCAGTCCCAAATACTATATGCTCCAGACAACAAAAGCACCAACGCCCTACAGAGTTATCGTCTATGGTAACGAGGTACCTTAACTCGGCGAAAGTGTACAACAGGGGTAGGCTATGAGGCTAAACTCCCTCAGACATTTATAGGTTACGTTATTACTAAAGAAATGCAATACTCAAGAAACTACGTTAATATTAAGCCTCTAATAATGTAGAATAGAAGCAGGCTAAAGGTATGACAGTGAAATGCTAAATAACAAAGGTACACGCCTACTTGAAAGCGTGTGCACTAGAATAACTGTCCCCTACTAACATGCACTAGCATGTAGCATACAAGATGTTCATGATCCAGTAGATACCTAATAATACACATGGAAGGAACATAAATAGTAGTCACTTATTGTAATAATGAATCTATACTTGGAATAACTAAAAGGTTGCAGGCAACAGTACTGCGCCGGTAGCCTACTACCGCATAGGCTACTTCGCTTCTCTCACTCTGTCTCCCCTCTGAGTCCGTATGCGCCCTACGCAACGGAACTCCGGACACAGCAGCAAAACGACAGTGCAGTTAATTGATACATGAAAGTATTAATAGTGTTGTCTTGTGTGTGAGTAATGTGTATTGTAAAGTGTTATATACATAAACTTAAAGAGAGCTGCAATGCATAGTAAAATAAAGATATAACCCACTCATCATCCCCATGTGTTCTAGCTAGCAGGCCAAGTCACAGGAACAACGAGTCCCAGCACCGAAAGCGAGAACCCAGGAAAAGACTGCAGAGAACACAAGGACAGATAAATTACGTTACTCTACTATACCGGCACTACGAGCGAGCTGTAGTCTCTGGTACTGCACTCGCTCCTGGCTCGGTAGGCAAATCAAGGCTGAAGTCCTCGCCCCTCTACAGACAACTCCTGGGCATGGTCGGGCTCTTACACATGGCACTAGTCTAGTCACAAATTGGATGATGAGCTGGGCATATAACTCGTGAACATGTAGAACGTTCACCAACTATCCTCATCAAGAAGATCGCTGTTCACATTAACCCCTTAAATCTAATACATGTAAATATATGCTTGTCCTAAGAGTAATACGAGAGGTGAGTGCTGAAACTCCTTTAGGACCTCAAGGGAAGGTTATGCATTTAAATAGAGAGAAGAATGAAATGAGAGTAATGTCGTCAGAGAGAAAGAGTGCAACCGTGAGAAATTGGGAGAGAGGGCAAGGGATGTTAGAATCTCAAAGGTTCTAGGCAACCTGGTCATAGAGCACACAGCGAGCCTCCAGGCAATGTGCTGTACGACAACATGGGCAGCCCAGGCAGCATAGGCAGGCGGCAATGTACTACCAACCCTGTCGCACCTAGCTATAAGCGCAGGGCTGCCAACCGGTCCATACGTCTGGCAACCACCCCCCGGCAGCGTGGCGCATTGCTACCCTCTCGCTCTGAAGACTAACTCACTCTCTCTCTCTGAATTCCTATTGTCTCATCTATCAACTTCTCTATTGATACTACATATTAAATGGAAGGTCTCGACATGGCTTAAAACAAAACCCACCACTGGTTAGCACATGACGAGACCTTTGCAGAGATACAAAGAACATAGTTATACGTTGTCACACTCAATATAAGCAGCCAGCACGGTACAGCGCGGTACCGTGGCGGTACAGTGGAGTACCAAGGAGTACAATCAGGTTACGTTGCCACGCACTGGGTGCGTCACAGCCCCCCCAAGATTTTAGATAATCGACCTTAGAAGCATTATCAAAATCTGACAGGCAACCAACCGACCTGCTACCCTTAGCTGCCACTAATTGCAAAAGGTGCACAACAACTGAAGTGTGAATTATACATAAAACACAATATCGCATGCATCATGCTACAACAATAAAGACTTACAAAACTAAAAAAAAAATTCTCGTTTATTTTATTGTTTTATAATCTTTTTGGACGGCGTTATGATAGCCTAATTTTACTCCTGCTCAACCCACACACCGTGCACGACTATCCTGGATCATCAACCCTTGATAGACAATTTGCTATCACGTTCTCACTCCCGGCAATATGCTGAATGTTGAGATTATACTCTTGGAGCATTAGGGACCACCTGGTCAACCGCATATTCCGATTGTGAAACTGATTTAGGAATTTCAAGGGATGATGGTCCGTATAAATCGTCACTACCGGGCCGTAGGCTGGAACATAAACTTCGAAATGTTTGAGCGACAAAACGATAGCAAGAAGCTCCTTCTCTATAGTCGAGTAATTCCTTTGTGCCGAATTAAACTTGCGAGAAAAGAAGCTCACTGGGTGTTCCAAGCCCTCGGAATCAGTCTGCAGTAACACTGCCCCGGCACCCACACCGCTGGCATCAGTCGCCAGCTGAAAACTCCTGGAGAAGTCTGGGGCTCTCAAAATCGGATGTGTACACAGCAGGTGCTTGACTAGGTCGAAAGCCCTCTGACACTCCGCAGCCCAACAGAACTTCACTGACTTCGACAGTAGATCAGTTAACGGTGCTAAGACAGTAGAGTATCCCCGGATGAAGCGCCTATAATAGCCTATCATACCTAGGAACCGCATGACCTGGCGCTTAGTGGTGGGCCTGGGAAACATATTGATAGCCTGTATCTTGCTCAGGGGGGGGCACACCCGGCCTAACCCGACCACGAAGCCAAGATACTGCACAGTAGCCTTTACAAACTCGCACTTCCTCAGGTTCACCACCAGCCCAGCATCGTGCAACTTCCCAAACAGGGTCTCTAAGTGCCTTAGGTGATTTTCAAAATTGTCCTCATACACTATCACGTCATCAAGGTAGACCGTGCAGTTAGGGATTTCGTCACAAATATCGTTCATCAGGTTCTGAAACGTGGCAGGTGCGTTCTTAAGCCCATAAGGCATTACGTTACATTGGTAGGTCTTGCCATCTACCACAAAACCACAAACTTGCTTAGCTCGGTCCGACAGGGGTACTTGCCAGTAGCCTTTTACAAGATCAATTTTAGTAAGGTACTTTGCATTCCCTATCTTGTCCACGCTGTCGTCAACTCGAGGCAAAGGGTAAGGGTTGGTAGTGGTTAAGCCATTTAGCCTACGAAAATCTATGCAGAACCGCACCTTGCCGTCAGGTTTTGGCTGCAACGTGACGGGTGATGTCCACTTCACATAACCTTCAGTGATCATCCCTCTCTCAACCATGTACTTTAACTCCTCCCGTAAAGCTGGCAACTTTACCGGGGGCACACGGTAGGGCACTGACTTGAAGGGCACATTATCACCGACGTCCACGTCGTGCGTTACCTGAGTAGTGAGACCTGGGTGTTCGGCGAAAACAGAGGGGTATGACCTGAACAGGCCTAGGACAGCAGCACCCTGGTGCTCAGGCAGGTGACTTACAGCTTGCCTAGCCTCTTGTTCAGTATTCCCCGCCCACTGTTCCGCGGAAATGACACAGTCCCAGCTATCCTCCTCAGCAGCATGACTGTCCCCACCTCCTTCTCCACCCTGGCCGCTGCAGGCCAGCACAGGGACAGTGAGAGGCTCTGAGGGGCGTCTCACATACTCTTTCATGAGGTTAACATGACATAACTGATGTTTTTTCCTACGGTCAGGTGTTGCAACGAGATAATCAAGGTCGGACAGTTTCTTAGCCACCACATACGGCCCAATAAACTTGGCAGAAAGGGGGTGTCCAGGCAAAGGTAAAAGCAACATTACCTCCTGACCCACCGAAAACTCCCGAAGCTTCACCTTGGCGTCATACTGGTGCTTCATGACCGCCTGTGCATTAACCAAGTTATTACCTGCCGCTGCCATGCAACCTATAAGTCTCTCCCGGCTCTCAAGGATATATTTAAGTACAGACCCCGGCTTCTCTTCGCCCTCCCAGATCTCTTTCACCATACTTAAAGGTCCTCTCACATTATGGCCAAAGACTAGTTGATTTGGACTGAACCCCAGGCTCTCTCCTGGGACTTCACGTGCAGCGAACAGAACATACGGCAGACCCAAATCCCAATCAGTGTCATGTTCTGCACAGTAACAGCGTAGCATACTCTTCAGGGTCGAGTGCCACCGCTCCAAGACTCCCTGACTCTCGGGATGGTAGGCTGACGACACTACAGAACATATACCGTGCAACTGAAGGGTTTGCTTGAACAATTTGGATGTAAAATTGCTCCCCTGGTCTGACTGCACCTCACGTGGAAATCCATAACGGGAACAGAACAATAATAAGTTTTTAACAACTGCCTTTGCCGAGCCGTTTCTCATGGGGTATGCGTCCGGGTATCTCGTAGCCACATCCATGATTGTCAACAGGAATTTATTGCCACTACTAGTAGGCGGGAAAGGGCCAACCAAATCTACTACAACTTTGCTGAACGGAGGCCCGGTGACAGGTATGGGAAACAAAGGTGCCTTCGGGATTGTCTGGTTAGGCTTCCCCGTTGTCTGGCAGGTCGCACACCCAGCCACCCATGCACAGACATCAGCCTTGACCCCAGGCCACCAGAAAAACCTGCCCAATGCCACCAATGTTTTTGTTACCCCCAAATGACCCGCCACCGGCACATCATGCGCCAGACACAATAAGGACTCTCTATACTTATTTGGAACAACCACCTGGTCTACTACCCTCGCACCGCCCTCCCACTTCGATTTGGGGTCTAGAAATCTGCGGTACAATATCCTGTTGAGCCTAAAGAAATCTCCCGGCTTCGCATCCCCATCTTCCTCCAACTCTATGGCACCATTGCTATAACGAGCTAGGCTAGCGTCTTGCAGCTGCTGCTCACTAATGTCCCTGGGCGTCAATGCATCAAGATGGTTTTGTAATAAGACATTACCCCGGCTAGTAGGCTCTACTGCCTTAGTGGCTCTCGCTACAGCTCTTGCCTCACGCGAAGTCTTACCCAACTCTGCCTTGTTACACACCATATCTGGGCCAGAGTCAACTCCCGTGTTTATTATAGGTCCAAGTACCGAATCACCGAGAAGTGCAGCAGAATCAATGTCCCTTTTCCTGCCCTTAGCAACCTTCTCCTGATCCTTCCTCCACTGTCCCCGAGGTTGAGTGCTAGGCTGTGCAGGAGCCGCAGAGCGAGATCGGGTTACCACACAGGCCATCTCATCCTGTTGGCACCTCCCAACCCATTCCCGATTCTCACCATCCACGTCGGCCGCCCTCTCGGCAACGACTAAGGGTGGAGTCCCGGAAGTGGGCACCGCAAAGTCGTTGCCGAGAAGAAGGTCGACGCCCTCAACTGGCAAACACTCAACGATCCCTACATCCAGCTCCCTGCACACCTCTCCCACTCTCAACTCCAACCTCACAAGTGGGTATGACCTCGTAGCATTTATACCCTGCACCACAACAACTCTGGCCGCATTTATCGGTTTCCCTGTGAAGTTCCTCAACAAAGTTTGCGAAGCCCCCGTATCCCTCAGCAAGTCAACCCTCCGTAGTTCACTCCCCCAGCTCACAAACCCGTGTCCCCGATGGTTACAGAAAGTGTCCCGGACAGGTGTCGAGCCTTCCGTACGCTTCTTTACCGCGTGTGCCTTAGCTGCTGACAACCTACCCCGGGCAGTTGCTGCAGCCTTCAGAGACACACCGATACTGTGAACCAATGACACCGGCTTAGCGGGAGTGTTACTAGGGCACTCACGTGAATAATGGCCTAGCTTCTGACATTTGTAACATTTCACATCCCCAATGGGCTTCTTCCCTTGTGCGGGCGAAGAAGGGGCCTGACCTTTAGTAAACGGGAGAGGCTTGTGTTTGTAGGTGTTATTAGGTGCAATGCATTTAGTGTGGTTATGTGTGTCATAGGATTTGTTATTATCGAAAACTCTGGTGGGTGGGGTATAGCGCCCCTTCTGCCCTGACTCAGCCCTCTGAGCGGCACCGCAACCACGAATCAATGATAATCTGAGGTCTGCCATCTTGGCAGCCTCCTCTACTGTCTTGGGACATTTTTCCTTAATGTTCAGCGTTAGATCGGTTCCAGTACATTTGTAAAACTGTTCCAGATAGAAAAGTTGCTTAATTTCCTCAGCCGACTCTGCGTGCTCGGACCGAAACCAGTTATTACCTGCATCTGTTAAGTCCCGTGCGTGCTCCATAAAACTGACGTCGCTCTTCTTATTCACGCCACGGAACTTCAATCTATAAGTTTCGGGTTGCAGTTCGTAGGCCCGGAGCACAGCCTCCTTCACCAGTCCATACACTACACTCTCGTCCAGTGACAGTGCATCGTAGGCTTTCAACCCCTTACCCACTAGACGTGATGAAACTAATGCTGCCCATTTAACCTCCGGCCAGTCATACTCACGACACTTCTTTTCGAAACGAGCAAAAAACTCAGTCACTGCTGTCTCATCAAATGCGGGTACTAACTTAATTAAATGCGAAAGTGAGTCTGTAACCCGGTGCCCACCACCGAGATGACGCCCCGTGGTCTCTACTCTAGACTTCTCGACATCCATTTCAGCCTGGTACCTGGTTGCATCCTGATTGGCTTGGATTCTAGCAACCTCTATGCGTTCTATACTAGCCTGTTGTATCTGTATCTGAGTCTCCTGCAGCTTAAACTTAGCTAGTTCTGGCTGAAATAACATCTCAGGAGACAGGCCTGGGGGGGGAGAGCACAAAATGGGGGATCCACACCGAGACGTGTTTACGGGTAAGCCAGCTTGCCCTTGAGAACCCTCCTGCTGCATCGTGCTAAGACTCGCTGGCTGAGGGCCCAGCTCAGGGGTAGAGTGGAATGGAGGCTTGGAGGGAACCCCCCAAGACCCCACTCCACCCACCGCCCCATCGCCATCACCCAACAAACATGCCACCAAATTCTTCTTGGGCCAACTGTCAGGACAGTCCCGCCCCAAAACCGTGGCTAAACAGCGAAGACCGTAACAATCAATAGCCTGCAGGCGCTGTTCGGTCAAAGGTGTCTGCAAAAATGCCCGGGCATCCCTCTCTCCACTTATAACACTCCCCTCCCTAAACATCTGTTGTACTTGCTGGTTACTAGGCTGTACCGTGTTATCCTCCCCCGTAAATGATGAGTCATTAGACATAGTGCTGGTTATACAATTGCTGTTCATAAAAAAAAAGAAGTGCTTATTACTAATTGCAGTCTCGACTCACAAAATGTTAAAGATGCTTGAATGACTCTACTCTAGACACCCCCAACGAAACAATCTGCAAGTCCACCAATACAATAATGACACAATAAAAATTCCTCCAATATGCAAGAAAATTCTAGCCAGCTCTACTAGGTAGCATAGAATAGTTCTCCAAAAAACATGTGATAGGATACTACTGAATCTTGTGCAAGGTCGCCATTTTGTTACGGCTGGATCGGCAATACATATTCGGGATTCTTGATCGTAGGACAGAAATGGCTTATGTGACAACGACACGCTCGATTCCAGTCCCAAATACTATATGCTCCAGACAACAAAAGCACCAACGCCCTACAGAGTTATCGTCTATGGTAACGAGGTACCTTAACTCGGCGAAAGTGTACAACAGGGGTAGGCTATGAGGCTAAACTCCCTCAGACATTTATAGGTTACGTTATGACTAAAGAAATGCAATACTCAAGAAACTACGTTAACATTAAGCCTCTAATAATGTAGAATAGAAGCAGGCTAAAGGTATGACAGTGAAATGCTAAATGACAAATGTACACGCCTACTTGAAAGAGCGTGCACCAGAATAACTGTCCCCTACTAACATGCACTAGCATGTAGCATACAAGATGTTCATGATCCAGTAGATACCTAATAATACACATGGAAGGAACATAAACAGTAGTCACTTATTGTAATAATGAATCTATACTTGGAATAACTAAAAGGTTGCAGGCAACAGTACTGCGCCGGTAGCCTACTACCACATAGGCTACTTCGCTTCTCTCACTCTGTCTCCCCTCTGAGTCCGTATGCGCCCTACGCAACGGAACTCTGGACACAGCAGCAAAACGACAGTGCAGTTAATTGATACATGAAAGTATTAATAGTGTTGTCTTGTGTGTGAGTAATGTGTATTGTAAAGTGTTACATACATAAACTTAAAGAGAGCTGCAATGCATAGTAAAATAAAGATATAACCCACTCATCATCCCCATGTGTTCTAGCTAGCAGGCCAAGTCACAGGAACAACGAGTCCCAGCACCGAAAGCGAGAACCCAGGAAAAGACTGCAGAGAACACAAGGACAGATAAATTACGTTACTCTACTATACCGGCACTACGAGCGAGCTGTAGTCTCTGGTACTGCACTCGCTCCTGGCTCGGTAGGTAAATCAAGGCTAAGTCCTCGCCCCTCTACAGACAACTCCTGGGCATGGTCGGGCTCTTACACATGGCACTAGTCTAGTCACAAATTGGATGATGAGCTGGGCATATAACTCGTGAACATGTAGAACGTTCACCAACTATCCTCATCAAGAAGATCGCTGTTCACATTAACCCCTTAAATCTAATACATGTAAATATATGCTTGTCCTAAGAGTAATACGAGAGGTGAGTGCTGAAACTCCTTTAGGACCTCAAGGGAAGGGTATGCATTTAAATAGAGAGAAGAATGAAATGAGAGTAATGTCGTCAGAGAGAAAGAGTGCAACCGTGAGAAATTGGGAGAGAGGGCAAGGGATGTTAGAATCTCAAAGGTTCTAGGCAACCTGATCATGGAACACACAGCGAGCCTCCATGCAATGTGCAGTACGACAACATGGGCAGCCCAGGCAGCATATGCAGGCGGCAATGTACTACCAACCCTGTCGCACCTAGCTATAAGCGCAGGGCTGCCAACCGGTCCATACGTCTGGCAACCATTGCTACCCTCTCGCTCTGAAGTCTAACTCACTCTCTCTCTCTGAATTCCTATTGTCTTATCTATCAACTTCTCTATTGATACTACATATTAAATGGAAGGTCTCGACATGGCTTAAAACAAAACCCACCACTGGTTAGCACATGACGAGACCTTTGCAGAGATACAAAGAACATAGTTATACGTTGTCACACTCAATATAAGCAGCCAGCACGGTACACGGTACACGGCACCGCACCGCGGCGGCACAGTGGAGTACCAAGGAGTACAATCAGGTTGCGTTGCTACGCACTGGGTGCGTCACAATATATATTGTTCTATTGGTGTAAGTTCCAATACATACATTAATATTAGCGTTAACCTTGCATAATTATAGATTGCTTGTATAGATCAAATCCTGTTACTATTCATTACCTGCCACCTTCCTTTGTATTATGTTCATCACCTGAGGACACTATATTTCCTCGTTCTATCCCCCAATCTATAACCTACAAATCCCATACATGCTAAAGTCCGTATAAAATAACCATATAATTTTATAAGTGACTGTACTACTCTGTGTACGTGTTGGACAGACTATGGCCAGAAGAGAGAACCCAACGCTCTTGTTTACCCTCGAGTCTTGTTCACTAAAATAAAAATATAGTCATAGAGCACAACATTTTTTACCAAGGAAAGGATGTTAACAGACAAGCAACCATGCTAGTAGAGGTGTTGACAGAGGGGTAGACAGGAGGTACACAAACAGACAGGAGACAGACCAGCAGTAGACAATAGACAGACTGTTACTAAAGCCTAGACAACTCCTACCTAAGGTCACCTATGGTTGTGTTCGCCACTCTCCTAGTGGCACCGAGGAGCGTGTCGTCCCTCGTTTTGGGTGGTGATTTGGTGCAGCAGACTGTCCTGTTATTATAAATCCCTCTTAACGCTAAAAGCTTCGTTTACCTCTAAAATGTATTAATTTCTGTCATTCGATATTATGAAACAAATTCATTATATAATACGGTATTACGGTAATACGGTATGGGAAGAGGATTGGGTTTAGTAGGAAACAATGGTAGATATTGGGAGTTGAATCAGTTGCTGTTCGCCGATGACACAGCATTGGTGGCGGATTCTGAGGAGAAATTGCAGTGGGTAGTCAAAGAGTTTGGAGTGAATTGTGGGAGGAGGAAACTGAAGGTGAACGTCAATAAAAGTTAAGTAATGGTGTGTAATAGGGGTGATCGTAGGGTGAATCTAGATGTGAGGCTGGATGGGGAAATATTGGAACAAGTAGAGTGTTTTAAATATCTAGGAGGAACGATAAGCAGGAGTGGAGGTATGGAATGGAGGTAAAACAGAGAGTGTGTGAAGGAAGGAAGGTTTTCGGAGCAATGGGAAGTATGTGGAAGACGAGAAATCTCGGAATGAAAGTAAAAAGTGCAATGTATCAAGGAATTGTTGTGCCAACAGTGATGTATGGGCTGAGACATGGGCTCTGAAGAAAAAGGAGAGAAGAAAGCTGGATGTGATGGAGATGAGCTGCTTGAGGAGTATAATAATAATAATAATAATAAACGGTTTATTAAAGAATGGCAGCCTCATGAGCTGAAAATACACATTTTACAATTTAGTGGATGAACATGAGATGTGCAGATATGAGGATGGTAAGCTCAGTTTACAAACAAAACAAATAAATACAATAATGATGCATGTGCAGAATACAAATTATCATAAAATAACCATGAGAGTAAGTGATATACAGTACATATACACATTTATTTACTTACTCATATACAGAACATATGTATATACACGTACGTGCGCACATACATATACATACATATATAGGAACATAAGAACATGCAGTAAGTGTGCACATGTCCGTATACACAAACGCTCACGTATGCACACAAACATACATACATACAGAAACTGTTTTGGTATGGTCAGGGCAAAGAGGGTGCAGCAATTCAAGTCCGTATATGGTCCGTATGGTCAGGTACAGCCTACTACAATGGGAGGTTAATCCTCGGTAGTGTGTGTAGGTCTGTGTGTGTGTGTGTGTGACAGAAGGCGAAATATGGAAGAGCTGGGCGTTCTATTGTTAAGGGTGGAAATACATGGATGAAGATACGCGAACACTTAATAATAGATAATGCTTATGCATAGATTTATAATCAGAAGTTGCGCTAGTGAGCAATATGTTCTCGCTCATATGTACGTATATTTACATACATATGTGCATATGACCATATAAATACACGTACAGTACATATATATATTATATACCTTATATTCTCAACTGGGCTCGAACCATTGACAGCACATACACACAGACATACATATACATAAATATATGCACATTACATGCATATATGCTCTTCTCTTATCCTACCTGATAATCTCAGCCGGGCTCGAACCACAAACAGTATACACTATAGACACATATATATATACATAAATAACGCATACATACATACATACACATATACGCACACATACATACACATATACTGCACATACATAGATACATATATACACATATACATAAACAAACTCAAGCAAATACATACATAATTATATTCTAATACACACACGCACACACACTTATGCATATATTATTAAAGGTGGGCGCGTATATATGGTGTGACAGGCCGTTATTACACATTATTAATAATATTAACAATGGTTGGGATAGGGCTATTTTTATATCTGTCAGTTCTTGCTCTTATTGGTTGGAGTATGTTGAAATGACGAGCTGCACGTGTAGGTCTAGGGGCGTCTGGTGGAAGCAAGTTTCTGTGTCGTGGGTGAACAAGCAGCTTGGATGCAAACTGTTTGAGTGTGTTGTAGTGGTGGGTTGAGAATGCTAAGGGTGGTGAGAGCTTCCTCGTACCCTGGATATGTGCCACCCAGGATGATCCTGCATGCCCTCCTCTGAACTCTCTCCAGTTGACGTTGTTGTGTTAGGGTTAGAGAGGAGGACCAGGCGGGAGAGGCGTAGGTGAGCTTAGGGAGTATGAAGGAGTTATATATACTCTTCAGCTCATTCTCCGGCGCCCCCAGGGATCTCAACCGCCTTAGCATAAACAACTTTTAAGTGGCGGTCCTGACTGTGGTAGTTACATGTTTCTTCCAGTTCAGTTTGTTGTCCACAGTGATTCCGAGGAGTTTGGTGGACTCGACAAGCTGAAGGGGATGAGGACCAATTGTGACAGTGGGTGGAGGAAGGTCGGTAACGGAAGTGTTGATGTGCATGACCACTGTCTTGTCATGATTGATAGTCACATGATTGTCTGTGGTCCAGGCTTGAAGACGGTCGAGGATGTCTTGTAGGGGGTCATAGTTAGGGGAGGTGTTATCGACAGTAATGCCGACTGTCGAGTCGTCCACGTACTTCCAGTGGAATGGGGTGTCCTTTAGGGCATCATTAATCAAGATGAGGAACAATAGAGGCCCCATCTTTGTGCCCTGTGGGACTCCACATGTGATGTCTAGGAAGGTGGAGATGAAGCCTAGGTATCGCACTGCTTGTCGTCTGTCACTAAGGAAGTCGGTCAACCACGCAACCAGGGTAGGATGTAGCCCCAACTTTATGGCTTTGTTGATGATGATGGTGTGGTCAACAAGGTCAAATGCTTTTCTGAAGTCAATAAAGGCAAGGGCGAGGGAAGTCTTTCTCTTAAGATTTGTGTAAATATAATCTAGGAAGCTAATAAGACAGTGAGTGGTGGAGGAGGTTTTTACGTTGCCAAACTGTTGGGGATCTATCAAGTGACAGATTTGTGAGTAAGCCCAGGTAAATACAAAGTAGGGAAGGTATACAGTAGGGTAGTGAGTGAGAACGGAGAAATGGATAGGCAACGAGCAGGGAGGTTTTAGGAAGGGAAGAGGATGTTTAGATCAGATTTTTACCCTGAATTGTGTTGAGGAGAAGTATCTGGAGAAGAAACAAAAGGTGTATGTTGCCTTTATGGACTTGGAGAAGGCCTATGACAGAGTGGATAGAGAAGGTTTGTGGAAAGTACTTAGAATATACGGAGTAGAGGGCAAGTTGCTGAAAGCAGTGAAGAGCATGTATGAGGGTGCAAAGGCGGCAGTACGTGTGGAGAGTGAGCAGAGCGAGTTCTTTGACCTGAATGTTGGTTTGAAACAGGGGTGTGTGATGTCCCCGTGGTTGTTTACTGTATATATGGATGGAGTCATGAAAGAAATCCTATCAAGAGCAGTGGATGTTGGTGTATCGCTGAAAAGGGAGGGAATTGAGTGGAAGCTACCTATACTGCTGTTTGCGGATGATACAGTTCTGATGAGTGATAATGAATGGGAGTTGCAGGGTCTGGTAAATGAGTTTGGAACAGTGTGCGAAAAACGGAATTTGAAGGTAAATACGGGGAAGAGCAAGGTTATGGTCTTCGAAAGGGGTGAAGTCACAGAGTGTGAGGTGAAGCTGAACGGTCAGGCTATGGAGATCGTCAACTCTTTTAAGTATCTGGGCAGTGTGTTGAGTAAAGATGGGACTATGGATGAGGGAGAGGGTACAACAGGGGAAGAGGGTTGTAGGAATGCTAAAAGCAGTAACAAGAAATAGGGTGGTCAGTATGGAAGTGAAGAAGTCCTTGCATGACAGTGTGGTAATCCCGACACTGACTTACGGAAGCGAAGCATGGACGTTGGTTGAGAGACTCGGACCAAGAGTGAGAGCAGTGGAAATGAATTACTTAAGGAGTGCGTGCGGAGTTACATAGAGGGATAGACAGACTAATGAGGAAGTAAGAAGGAGGTGTGGTGTGGAGGTAGATGTGCTGGAAAGTGTGAAAAGGAACAACTTGAGATGGTTCGGCCATATGGAACGTATGGAAAGAGAGAGAATGACTAAGAGGGTGTACGAGAGCGAGGTGGAGGGACAGAGAGGGAGAGGTAGACCGAATATGAGGTGGAAGGATGGAGTGAGGAACTACATGAACGAATGCGGTGCTGGTTGGGGGGAGGGGCGTCGACTGACTGGGGACAGAGGTTGTTGTTGTTGTTCCTCAAGCTGCCTGGCCGAACAGCCCCAAGGCCCCGAATAAGGCAAAGGCCATAATCGAGCACCCCCAAAGAACCCTCCCTGCCGACCACAATAAAGCCTGGGTGACCGAAGCCACTCCATGGCGGGGAGCTAAGGAGGGTGCGGAAACGCCCGGGAAACCAAAGCCCCACCCAGGACCCTGTGCCCCTCAGCAATTATGAAGAGAAAGTTGAGGGGCAAAGGAAAAATGTGACGTTTTGGCTTCCAATCATGGTAGATTGGGAGGTCAATCCACGGAAGAGACGCCGTCACTCGAGATCTAGAAAATATAAAAGTAAACGGAACAGTCAGAGTAAGCTATGGGTATGGCAGAGATCGCTCAGTTCTCACTCTGATAGACCAGCCCATCACCAAGGGGACAGAGGTGCATGGGGGCGGTTCGTTCGTGGCCACCCCTTCGGGGATCACGGCGTCAGGCAATAGATAGATAGAATAGATTTTCCATGGTTTCGAAGTTGTGAGTGTGTCTTCAATCCAGACGAATAAAACTATAAACAATAAAAGGAAGGTGCTTTTGTAAAGGCATTCGTTCAAATTGGCATTCACTCGCAATCCTTCTATCGAATCAGTTACCACTACACAACGAACCACTTACCTACACAACCACTTTTCTTAAGCTTCACCATAACTTCTAATTATAGTTTATATATAAATATATATTTTTAACCCGTGGAGCCCCGGCTAGTTTTGTAATGTTTGTTCACCAGAACTCGGCCGGTTTTCAAAAAATGGTTTTATTCCAGAAACAATAGCGAATGGGTTAGGAATGAAGGTAAAACCACGAAAAACCGCTCAAAAAGCTTAAAGAATGGTCCTACAGAGCCCCCGAAAACGTATTTTACAAGAGTAAAAAATTGAAGGCAATTACCCCCAAAAAACAGGTTATTGTGTGCTCACGCGCACGCACGTGGACTTTGAGAGTTTTCAACCATCGGCACGGTTGCGTGGGATACGTACACAGTTCCCATACAAATCTGAGCCCTCTCGAGTGGCTACACCTGAGGTTACGGTCGGAGCAATTAGGGTGACTCGTCAGACGCGTCGCTGGGGCTGTGCGTTACATACATCGCCGACGCGTCAGACGCGTCGCTGGGGCTGTACGGGTTAAACTATTGTTTCTTTTCAATTACAGTAAACTTCCGTTAATCCGAAGGGCAGCGGACCGGCCCTCGTTCGGATTAGTGGTTTTTTCGGATTATCGGACGTTACCCCCCCCCCCCCCCGACTTTTTTTTGAAGACCCAAACCAAGACACAAACACATGATAATAATGATAATAATGACTAATCATGACTTTAACTCACCTTATATGAAGAGAAGAGATGTGTAGCATTGAAGATAAGCCCCCAGCACCAGCCCCAACCCAGCCCCCAACCAGCCACTAGCCACTAGCCTCCTAGCCCCATATTAGTAACTTATAATCACTGCTCTGCACTGTAAGTGTACTTTAATGTAAAATGAACTTAAAAAGACTTATTTTTTTTTTGTATTTTGCTGGTTTTATATTTTTTTGGGGGTCCTTAAATCTACTACACTTCACTGATTATTACTCCACAGCCATATCCTCCAAGCCTTCAATATCTGAAGGGGGAGCTAGGGCTACCTCAGGAGTGGCTAGGCTGGCTGGGGCTACCACAGGGGCGGCTGGGGCTACCACAGGGGTGGCTGGGGCTACCTCAGGAGTGGCTAGGCTGGCAGGAGCTACCACAGGGGTGGCTGGGGCTACCTCAGGAGTGGCCTTCACAGGGGATGCTAGGTCCTCCCAGCCTTCAAAATCAGCAGGAGGCATAGGTTCTGGTGTGGTAAGAGGTTCAGGTGAGCTGGTACGCGAGTCGTCTGTGAGAGGCATTGTTGCAGGTCTAGGGTTGTCTGGTTCATCTGATCGGCGGCCCCGATCGGCGGTCCGAAAATTCGGACTATTGGGAGAATTCGGATTTGGCCTCAAATTGAAAAATTCGGACTATTGGGAGATTCGAATTATCGGTCGTCGGATTAACGGAAGTTTACTGTATTTTGTTTGTAAGTGGACCTGTCGACGAGTGTTCCATGTCGTCGACGAGAGTTCTAGGTTCGCGCTTCGACGAGAGTTCCATAATTCTAGGCTAGCACATAGCCTAAAAATTAAAAGTAACACAACCAGCGGGGGTGTGGGGGCAGCATCCCCCACCCATATACTAGGTTAGGTTAGGTAAGGTTGTTAGGTTAGGCTAATAGCCTAGCCTAGCACATTAAAAAAAATACCGGTATATAAAAAATAAAAGCCTAACCCAACCAGCGAGGGTGTGGGGGTGGCAGCCCCCACCCATAATACTAGGATGGGTTAGGTAAGGTTGTTAGGTTAGGCTAATGTCTTGCCAAAGTTGACTATTTTTATAACATAAGATATTAGGCTACCCACTCCACCCCGTGAAATCCGAGCCAGCTTTCGTCAAAAGTTGGCTCGGGTATTCACAAAATTGGGTTTTATGGGTTTGCAATTTGGAAAAACCCGAACCAAGTTTTGATACAAAACGCTCTTATTAGTTTATATTTACACTTTTAACCATTCATTTTCCCTGAACTTCATAGCCCTCCCCACTAGTGGGAGACGTGTTTTTAGATTGTTGGATAATGGGTAAATACTCATTTCAGCTCCTCTTCAGTATAAAACAACACTATATCTAAAGGAAAAATACAAAATAAATAAATGAAACTTACTGAAATCGCTGTCGGTCAAAAAAGTCAGGTTTACCGAATTTCGTTAACAACACTTGAAAAACCCGATTAGGCCTACACCGAAAAATAACACTAAAATAATAAGTCCCGACCGTATACAAAGCATTGCGCACAATGAATCCTTCGTCCTTCTTCTTCTTGTTTGAAAGATGCGGTGCGTGCGATTCACCCAATAAATGGCGTGAGCGTTACTCACAAAAACGAAATACCGGCAAGTTCGGCAACCTGTTTTTTCCCCCTTACAGATATACATATATGAGGATGACAATAAATCAAGGGAAGGTAAGGGGGGGCAATGCCCCCCCTCAACCCATCTTGTATCCAATGACCACAATTTCCCTTACCTACTGTAAAAGCGCGATTCACCCAATAAATGGCGCAATTTGAAGCTGTACATGTATCTTCAGATTGATAGATGATGGGTAGGTTTATGCAAATCCTCTACTCAAACCATGCAAAACAACTATGAAACACTATATTCCTTGAAGAAAGAAACACAAAACATGGTAAATAAGGCCGATGTAGTCTTGTTGAACGTTACCGATATTTTAGCTAGGCTAATTAGGCTAGCCTATACTGAATTAGATGTACTACAGTTACTTTATTTTTGTACTCCATGGCTTAGGGTTAATGGAACTCTTACAGGTATTATTCTAATTTTTGTAAATGTTCAGTCCAACACCTTCCGCTTTTAGTGAATAAAAACCCATTCTATGTACTTGTATTTTATGATATTCAGAACCTCCAGGACTGTTAAAATTACACCGGAAATTAATATTTTACCTGATAGCATAGAAAGTTTTGATTATCGAGCGTGATATCTCTGCCTACTAGCCTAGCTGTGTTATATACTGTACTGTATGTATTGCCTGTATGCTTTTGTTTGTTACATTATATAGGTTAGGCCTAGTACTGTAGCTGAGGGGTAAACCTGACTTTTTGGACCGACAGCGATTTCAGTAAGTTTTACTTTGTTTTTTGTATTTTTCCTTCAGATATAGTGTTGTTTTATACTGAAGAGGAGCGGAAATGAGTATTTACCCATTATCCAACAATCTAAAGACACGCCCCCCCACTAGTGGGGAGGGCTATGAAGTTCAGGGAAAAGGAGGGGATAAAAGCGTAAAAATAAATAATATAGCATTTTGTATCAAAACTTGGATCGGGTTTTCCCAAATTGCAAACCCATACAACCCAATTTTGTGAATAGGACCTACCCGAGCCAACTTTTGACGAAAGCTGGCTCGGATTTCACGGGGTGGAGTGGGTAGCCTAATATCTCTTGTTCTAAAAATAGTCAACTTTGGGAAGACATTAGCCTAACCCAACAACCTTACCTAACCTATCCTAGTATTATGGGTGGGGGCTGCCGCCCCCACATGCCGGCTGGTTGGGTTAGACTATTTTTTGTTTTTTTGTTTTTTAAATGTTCTAGGCTATTAGCCTAACCTAACAACCTTACCTATCGAAGAAATCTTCAGGAATCTATATACAGCGCTGGTTAGGCCGCACCTGGAATATGCAAACCAGGTGTGGGCTCCATATATGGTAAAGGATATAGAAGCAGTGGAGAAAGTGCAGAGGAGAGCTAGCAAGCTGGTACCAACGTTGAAGAACGCGGGCTATGAGCAGAGGTTGAGGACACTAGGGCTTCCGACACTGGCATATAGGAGAAAGAGAGGGGATATGATAGAGACTTTTAAGATAGTGTCAGGAAAGTACGATGAGGATGTGTGTGAAGGTATCTTCTTGATGCGGGAGGGAACAAGAACGAGAGGACACTCTTAAGAAAATTTACAAAGAAAGAAATAGGCTTGAGAAGGCAAAGAACTCATTTTGTGATAGTGGTAAATGAGTGGAACCCACTGCCCCAGTATGTACTGTAGTCGATTCCGAATCAATAAGGGAGTTTGAAAGTAATCTTGATAAAGCATGGGGAAGACAAGATTTGAAGTTTGATTATAAAACAAAAATACAGAATAGTAAAAATGTTGCGTCTGCTACCGCCGCCGCCAACACCGTGAACGACCGCAGCAGTGCAAGTACTGGTACTGAGCTGGATACACAGGCATAGTTTGCCTTTTTCCAGAGGATCTACTGTAAGAAACTGTAAGAAACTAACCTAACCTAGTATATGGGTGGGGGCTGCCGCCCCCACACCCCCGCTGCTTGGGTACTGGCTGAAAAACTTATTGTTTTACAGTATACTGTATAGGCCTATGTATTTTAGCGTTTTTTTTTCTTTCTCCCTTATAATACATTTCAGCTCTTAATGACATATACTGTATAGCAATGATGTATATGCTCTACCGAACCTATTAGGCCTAAAAAGATCGATGGGCTAACTGTCGGTCCTAAATATCAGTATAACCGGTAAAGGTTAGTACTTAGTAACCTTTTGGTAAAGGTTAGTACCGGTAACTTGGATAAAGGTTAGCAACTGTTAGGTAAAGGTTAGTAGGGAGTCATAATTTAGCCTACTAGTTAGATTAGGTTAGTTTAGTAAAGTTAGTTTAATACAAATATTTAAACGTGTGTTGTAGGGGGGAAACGGGATTGACCATTGAGAGAAAGCGCAGTTCTGAAGATTCTGAAGAATTACCCCAATTTTACACCGGGTCGAAGTTATGATCTATTATTTAGGTTTATAACTAGGATAATTCTACAACTTCACAACCCCTGATTTGTCGCTATTCTGTTGCTCCTAATAGATTAATATTATTCTTAGTAGACTTAGTATGGTTCGATGATGCTCGGAAATTTATATATAGTCAGTTCCCCGTATCCGCCCTCCATACATTCGCGATGCCGCTTATCCACGGACACCCCTAAATATCCCATTACTGGTCATCCGCGCAAAAAAACAGCAAAATACCAGCTATTCACGGATTTGAATCGGGCGGGTCGGTGGGCATCCCGATTCTTGCTTTGGTCGGCCATCTTGCATTCTTGCGTGACGTCAACACAGCGTCCCAGCTGAGGCAGCAGTTCACAGACCAGTGTTGGAAAAGTTGAAAACCACTTGTTTACAAGCTTTTTTTCTGCACGAACCTCTTATCTCCCGCATTTATTAGGGCCTTTAGAGCATTCCGTGATAGGGACAGTGGGCCTGATGGAAATAAATGCCCGGGACCATTAAAACAGAGCAAGCGTACCGACGCTATCGGACGAAAGCAGGCAAATTAGGTAAGATTAGGAGTAGTGGGCGTACCACTACCGACATACAGCATAAATCATCTATAAAATATTAACCTAACCTAACCTAACCTAGTACTACATGAATACTAGGTTAGGTTAGGTTGTTTGGTTAGGGTAGGTAATGTTTTATAGATGAGTTATGCTTTGTTGGTAGTGGTACGCCCACTACTCCTAATCTTACCGCAAATTATGCCGATGCGTAAGGCTAGCCTAGTCCTAATGACTGATTTCAAATAAAGTTTGTGTGGTAAGTTATCTCCTCATAATATGTATTAATAAGTATTCTCCTCAAATAATATGTAGGTCAAAATAATGGTTTGAGGGTCCAAGATGGCCGGGTCAGGTAAGAGCCAAGCCTATTTCCCATTTAAACCTATGTTAAATACACTCCACGTATCTGCGTTTTCAAGTATCCGCGGACCGCAGTCGGTACCAGTAAGGCGCGGATACGTGGAACAGACTGTATGACTTTAACCCTTTGTTCCCGGAAGGGCTCTTGAACGCCCATAAAAAAGCATACCAGAGCTGCCCGGAAGGGCTCTTTAACGCCCAGTGGTTGAAAGCCTGTGAGCTTGGTGTGCGAGGCGTCGGTCCGACGCATGTAAACAACAGCCGGCTGGACCGACGCCCCGCATCTCCGGCCACGAGAAGGAGAGCGTCGCTTGTTCGTGTGTGCCTGTATGTTGTTGTTAAGTATCGAAAAGTAGTGTAAAGTGGCTGTTTTTGCCATAAAGTTATCTCCAATGAAATCATCATCACAACTGAACCAGTTGACTTAGAGAGCTCTACTTAACGCCATTCTACAGATACGAAACACATCTATGCTTGGGGATGTGCGGGAATGCGGAAGCAAGCCAAATAACAAATAACTCTAGATCTCAAGTGACGGCGTCTCTTGCGTGGATTGACCTCCTAATCTACCAAGATTGGAAGCCAAAGCGTCACATCTTTCCTTTGCCCCTCAACTTTCTCTTCTTAATTGCTGAGGGGCACAGGGCCCTGGGTGGGGCTTTGGTTTCCCGGGCGTTTCCGCACCCTCCTCAGCTCCCCGCCATGGAGTGGCTTCGGTCACCCAGGCTTTATTGTGGTCGGCGGGGAGGGTTCTGTGGGGGCGCTCGGTTATGGCCTTGGCCTTGCTCGGGGCCTTGGGGCTGTTCGGCCAGGCAGCTTGGGGAAAAACAACAACAACAACAACAACAACAACAACAAAGATGCGGTAGCCTAGGCGTAGACGTTTTTCGGCCAAAACCCTCGGATTGCGGGGAATATATATATAATGCATAGCCGGGGCTGGAGGGTTAAATAGATACATTAAGGTATTTAAAACCTTCATTAACCCTTCCTACCCGGGCTGTCTTACCCAATGACGGTCGCCCCTACTCGGGCGATATGGCCAAAACACTTCTAGGCCTAGGCTACCGTATTTATGTTTATTTTCACTGCTAGAACTTTCCCACTCATCTATAATCGTAGTGCGGTTTTCAATCTGTATTTTGGCATTGAGTAGAGCTCTGTAAGTCGACTGGTTCAGTTGTGATGACGATTTCAGTGGAGCCAATATTGCAGAGATGTTGCCAATATGGGGGCTTTTTAGACACTAATTTCGTCACAACGTCAGAACAATAACATTGAGGAGTCTTCTCCTTCTTGTTTTCGGAGGTGCGGTGACGAACGCTTGGGTTTGTTGACATACGTCGTACGCACGGCGTTCGGACCAAGCTTAATTAGCTTGCAAGTTTTAAATTTTAATTTAGGCTATTAAGCTCATGCCTTAGATAAGGCATACCGGGTAGTGGCCCTTCTTTCGTGCTGTCCTTACCTAAGGCAGACCGGGTAGGAAGGGTTAAAGTGAGACTCGTGTCACTCGTCCACTGCGGTTTGACGACTGTACCCCCAAAACTCCCATTTTCTATAGACGCACAATCTCGGAAGGTGTTTTTCACTCTCCTGCAGTACTTTATAGCAATTTTATGTCATCTACATCATTATTTCGAGCAGCGGGGGTCTGGGGGCGGCAGCCCCCAGGTTAGGTTAGGCGATGTCTACCTTGATGACTAATTTTCAATGGAAAAATTGATGGGATGGATGTAGTTACCGGGTGTACCACTACCGACATACAACATAAATCATCTATAAATACTTATAATAAAATAACTACTTATAAATCTATAATACTAGGTTAGGTTTGGTTAGGGTAATGTATTTTTGTATCCAAAGGCAGTCAAAATAGACGGGAACATGATGGTGAGCGTCCGCGTACACCCGATAACTACATTCTTGCCAAATTGATCTTGCAAATTGATCTCTGAGTGGGGATCAGTCAAGAGTGGTGTCCCCCAGGGATCTGTATTGGGTCCTCTGTTATTGATCATATACATAAATGACCTTGATTTAGGTATAACGAGTAGGATAAGTAAATTCGCAGACGATAAAAAAATTGGGAGACCAATAGATTCAGATAGCGACATAGAGTGCCTCCAAAGGGATCTAGATACCTTACACGAATGGTCAGTAAAGTGGCAGATGAATTTTAACATTGACAAATGCAAGGTATTAAAGATAGGGAAGACTAATACTAATGCAAAATATAAACTAGCTAATGCTGAATTAGAAAACTCAGACTGCGAGAAAGATTTGGGTGTGTTTGTTAGCAACGATTTGAAACCTAGAAAACGGTGTATAAGCGTACGTAACAAGGCAAACAGGATTCTGGGGTTAATCTCAAGGAGTGTGAGTAACAGAACTGCCGATGTTATATTGAAACTTTACTTGTCATTAGTAAGACCTCATATGGATTATGCTGTCCAATTTTGGTGTCCTTATTACAGAATGGATATAGATTCCTTGGAGAGAGTACAGCGAAGAATGACAAAAATTATTCATAATATTAGAAATCTACCATATGAAGAAAGGTTGAACAAATTAGGCTTTCATTCGTTAGAAAGACGCAGAGTTAGAGGGGATATGATAGAAGTGTTCAAGTGGGGTAAATAAAGGAGACCTGAAAAATGTACTGAAGCTCAGTGATAGCGAAAGAACTCTAACAAATGGTTATAAATTAGATAAATTTAGTTTCAGAAAAGATATAGGCAAATATTGGTTTGGTAACAGAGTTGTAGATGGGTGGAATAGGCTACCAAGTGATACAGTGGGATCAAGAACGATAGGGAGCTTTAAGATAAAATTAGATAGGCATATGGACGAGATGGGTTGGGTGTGATGGGGATCTACCAGGTGTGGGCCAATCGGTGCTCAGCAGACCCCCGTTATCTTGTGTTGATCTCTGACCGATTTGGTGGGGTCAGTACTCAAGGTATTAGTGAGTTGGGCCTTGTAATTGGGGTTGGGTGTGACAGGGATATGCCTTGTATGGGCCGATCGTCTTTTTGCAGACTCCCATTTTCTTATGTTCATATGTAACCTAACTTAACCTCCGGCCACTTTCCCCAGACTCCCACAATTCGAACATCAGTAGGGCATCCTGACTATGGCAAGACTAAAAAAGACTTTCGAAAGGAAAATGGGTTGTATAACAGTAGATTTACCTATATTAGTTATATCATTTATTTCATTGGGGTAGAATGTAGAATTCGGGCAGCCAGCCTTGTTTACACTACACGGAGCGGCGATGGACACAAAGGCTGGTTACTCTCTAAAATACAAGTTTGCTTTTGCTAGCCAAACCCTCCCTCCCTCCCTCAGGACACCCACCACCCACCCTGTACCTATTCCCAAGCAATGATAATGGCGTTCTGTCACACAGAACGCCATCGTTCAGGGGGCGAGAAAAAAAAACTCGCCTGCATTTGTTAGGTTAAGTTAGGTTAGTTGACATTAGAAGGTGACAATAATTGTAGTGATGATGATAGTAGTAGTGATGATGGTGGTAATATTAGTGATGATGGTAGTAGTATTGGTGATGGTGACAATTGTAGTGATGATGATGGTAGTAGTAATAATGATGGCAATATTAGTGATGATGGTAACCCTTCGCAGAGTTAGGTATGCTGTTTTGATTTTGGGCGAAACGGCACGTCTACTTTATCAACTCTGCGTAAGCAGAGTGGTATCGCCCCCCGTATAGTGGTACATGCCGGCCGAAATATCTGTCTGTCCGTCCGAAAACTCCTCCTAGACCTTTCGACGGATTTTCACCAAACTTCACACGAACATTCGGTGCGTGAATGCGACGGTAATTAAAAAAACAAATATTTTGAATTTGTGCAATAATTTTGATTTTAGGTTCAAAACAATGTTTCCCCCCTCAGCAATGATGATGGCGTTCTGGGGGAGAAAACAACTCTCCCCGCATTTGATAGGTTAAGTTACCTTTAGATACCTTTAGATGTGTTCGCCGCTCTTCTAGCGGCACCAAGGAGCGCGACGCCCCTCGTTATGGGTGGTGATTTGGTGCAGTAGACTGTTTGAAGCGACAGCTCGCTCCCTTGCGAGGATGGGCTCGTCTGGCACTTTTTGCAGTTAGACATCTAGGGCTCTCTTGAAGTTGTCTAACAAGATGTCCCTCATGTCTCTTACTCGCCGTGGGAGTTTGTTGAAGAGACGTGGGCCTCTGTGTGATAACCAGCCCTCTCGCAGAGAGCCCATAGCACCCCTGTTATTCATCCGGGGGATTTCGCATTCCCAGCCTCTCCTATCACTGAATTTCATGACTATCGGAGTATGTAGGTTTGGTACTAAACCCTCTGCGATTTTCCACGTGTATATTATTAGGTAACGTTCTCTTCTACGTTCCAGTGAGTACAGATTCAGTGCTCTTAAACGCTCCCAATATTGTAGATGTTTTATAGAACTTATATGCGAAGTGAAATTTCTTTGTACACTCTCCAAGTCATTTATTTCACCTGCTTTGTATGGGGATGTTAATACACTACAGTATTCAAGCTGTGGTAGCACTAGAGATTTGAAGAGCGTTATCATAGGCAATTCACCGCGTGTTTTAAAAGTACGCAGAATCCAACCCGTTAGACGTTTCGCAGCCGCCACTTTGACCTGGTTATGTACTTTGAAACTCATATTTTCAGACATTAATACCCCAAGGTCTTTCACACTGTCTTTCCGTTCTATTATGTGGTTAGATTCTGTTAAGTAATTTGTAATTTCTTTAACACCATTATTATCTCCGTACCGTATTAATTGGAATTTTTCCTCATTGAATTGCATGTTGTTTTCCCTGGTCCACTGGAACACTACATTCATGTCTTCCTGCAGTCGGCCCGTGTCCTCTTGTGTGTTTACTATCTTGCTTAATTTTGTGTCATCAGCAAAAGACGACACCGTACTGTGTCTGGTGTTGGTATCTTATGTCGCAAATTAGTATGAGGAACAGAACTGTTTAGTTAACCTAACAAGTGCGCATGGGGGTAATTGGAAACGTCCCCCTGTGCTGACGTATTTGAGGTGTTTCCGTCACTAAAATATTCATTGTACCATTAATAGCATTAATACTTATCCATATGCGCCTATTATGGGTTGATTATAAAGGTATTAACCTGAAACAACAATAAAACTAGTGAAAACAGCGTTTGGATGGTCAAAATCGGAGATATAGCCCGCGAGTTGTATAATGTATGGGTGAGGCAACCTGCTTTCCCGCCAATTTCCCCCAAGGCCACTGAGACACAGTCGATCGATACTCTCTCTCTCTCTTGCACTCGCTTGCCATCAGTGATGACAACACCCTGCTTGCAACTCGCTAATGTTAGCACGAAAATATACCTCAGAATAAGGGAATAACAGGGAAAATAGGTGATAACTGAAGGAGAGGAGGAAAGTGGGGAAGGAGGGGAGGTAGAGGACTGAGATTTTGCATGGCCCTGGGGCCAAAAAAAAATAAAAAAATAAAAATATATATATATTTTTTTTTTTCCGATGTCAAAAGTTGATTTTTTGTTTTACTTACTCTCAAGAGTCTCCCCGCAGTCCGCCGGGGGAACTCTTAAGAGTCTCCCCGCAGTTCCCGGGTTAACAGTAGAAGCGATGGTAGTACTGTAATAGTAGGTGACCATCGCAGAGTTGGGTATGCCGTTTTGATTTTGGGCAAAACGGCACATCTACTTTATTATTTATTTATTTAGTTTACTTTCCTACTTAGGCCTTCATCAAGCTTACAAAAATACCCTCAAAGAACCCCCCCGCCCCCCCTTCCAAATACATTTTTGAAACTGCACAAAATCGTCTAAATACAGTATAGCTACGATTTTCTTCAGTTTAAAAAGAGACTTCAGCAACAAACAGGCTACGAACTATCTCGCTTAACCATTGCTATACCATAGATCCTTCTTAAACTGCACAAAATTGTCTAAATATAGCTATAATACGATTTTCTTCAGTTTTAAAAGGGACTCCAGCAACTAACAGACTACGGACTATCTCACTTAACCTTAACCATTGCTATACCACAGATCCTTCTTAAACTGCACACAATCGTCAAATATAGCTATAATACGATTTTCTTCACTTTAGATAGGGACTCCAGCAACTAACATACTACGGACTATCTCACTTAACCCATTGCTATATACCACATCCTTCTTAAACTGTACAATATCGTCTAAATATATCTATTGTACGATGTTCTTCAGTTTTAAAAGGGACTCCAGCAACTAACAGGCTACGAACTATCTCGCTTAACCTATTCTATAGGCCTACCACAGATCCTTCTTAAACTGCACAAAATCGTCTAGCTAGAATCAAATTAATGAAACCATGCCGGTACAGAAGGGGTAAAAATGTGTTGTACAGTTCTAAGTATATTTAAGGAGGAGGTGGTTGTTTTTTCTGGACCCTCCTCTCCCTCAGGTTTCGCCCCATTAGTTTTGACATTTTAAGACGTTCGGGCCATTATCTTTCAATTTTAAGACCTTTAGTCCCATTTCTTTATACCAAGACCTCTAGCGGCCGATATTTTCCTGGCGAGCTATAGCGAACCTGTAATTTTGGAGGAACTAGCCTTCGATTGGGACATTTTTCTACCCATAAATGTGCAAATTTATGTCAAAGGGGTATCTTCAGGATAATATATGAAGTTTGATGGTGTGTGTGTGTGTGTGTGTGTGTGTGTCATTAAGTTTGTCTGGTTCTGTTGCTGTATTAATGTCTGTCAGATGTTGAATAGGGTGGGTTAATGTAGGAACATGTTTGTATATTTAACTAGATATGAAAAAATCAAGCTTGGATATTGCCGATACCAATTATTGATCAAAACATACTTGGTGCCGAGACATCACTTATTAGCGCGACTGTACCGTCTAATGGTAACCAGATTATGATGAAAATTACGTAATGGTGGTGAAAGAGTTAATTGGGGGTATTTTCAGGAGTTTTCATAACCTACTCTCAAAGAGAAAATTATAGTTCAACCCTTTCAGTACTGGTGGCGTCCTTTTAACTTTACTCTGGCTACTATTAGACGATTTTATTCAGCTTAAAAAAGGTCCTCCGGCAATTAACAGCTCTGAAGACTCACTTAACCCTTTTTACTACCACAGATCCTTGTTATATTGCACAAAATCTTCTAAACATAGCTAGAATCAAATTAAAAAGACGTCGCCGGTACAGAAGGGGTTAAGTATTTTTCGGTGTGAGCATCCTAGGTTCGAATCCCTGGACTGCCACGTGTATTTGTTGATTTCATTGTAAATATATGAATGAACTGTAAATAATAAAATTGGCTAAAAAAATATATGGATACAATTTATGTTTTAGGAGAGCGGCTTCTAATGCCACGATTAATATCATGTGAGGGTGTTTGGTGATAACCCTTTGAGTACCAGCGACGTGTGTTATATTAAATTCTAGCTATATTTAGACGATATTATGCAGCTTAGGAAGGATCTGTGGTAGGCTAGTTAAACGGGTTGAGATAGTCTGAAACCTTATCATTGCTGGAGGTCCTTCCTGAGCTGAATAAAATTGTCTAAGAGTTGCCAATATATGATGAAAAGGATGTCCCTGCTACTGGACTGGTTATGTAAGTAACTTAGATTATTGGCCAAAAGTTTTCGAAGCGACCACTATCTATTATTCTAGTTAGTTAAAATATGACTTCAGAGGCTATCAACTAATTGGATTATTAAGCCAGCACACTGTAAGTCAAGAATAATTATTATGTTCCTTCCAACAACCAACTATACTCCTAAAATCGATTAATGAAATTTACAAACGCATGTGGCAGTCCGTGGATTCGAATCCAGGATGCTCACACCGAAAATCAACACCTTATGCATCGCACCACGAAGACAGTCAGGACTGGAGCCTCTCTGCGAGAGCTCCTGTCCCTTGACCCCTATCTGAAGGGGGAATGGTTCACTTTTTGGGCGATTTTTGCATGTATTCATTATTTTTCTAGTGTCCTCCCTAGACCTCCATCAAATCTATAAAAAAAAAAAAACATCCGTTAGATCCCCCTTCTAGATTAATTTGTCGAGAAATATCCCATTCCAACATTACAGTCTCACTATCGTTCGCCAGGGAAAAAATCGACACTTATATAGCACGAAAGGTATAAATATTGACTAAGAAATGGGGCGAAAGGTCTTAAAATTGACTAACTAATGGGGAAACATCTTAGCATCTGAAAACTAATGGGGCTAAACATGAGGGAGAAAATGGTCCAAAAACCTGGCCCATCCCCCCTTAAATTAATGTCCTAATATTTGGAGGTTCATATAATTTGAGGCTTCACTGGGCGAAAAATTAGCAGGGTCATAGAGGGTAGGACTGATGGAGGGGGGGGGGTGGGGGGGACTGATGGGGTGAGAACAAAGGCAAGGGGGAGGTGATGGGGAGAAGGGAGGAGGTGAGGGAGTGATGGGGCGAGAACAAAGGAAAGGTGGAGATGGGGGAGAGAAGAACGGGGGAAAGGGAGGGGGTGGGGGGGTGACTGACCAATGAGAGAGCACCGCCGTAGCCCCCTCAACCAATCAGAGAGCGACACAGGTATAGACTTTGGTACCGCCGACAAACTCTGCTTAGTCGGTGGCCAGACGGTGTGGGGTATGGAAGTTTTCTCGTAAAGTAGGTGTTATTCTTGCCCATTTTTAGTCTGTTTAACCTCTCCGCGGCGCACAGGGGGTTTTCTACAGGGTAAGACTGTGCGCACGTATGATGATTTGGGGACCTATTGCAAATTTCGATAAAAAGTACCTCATCGTGTAGGGAATGTTTGCGGGCATCGGCCCATATAAATTTGACCCCCCAAAAAATGTCTGGGGGGGGTGGGGGAACGGTCCGTAGTTGAAAAATGTGGAGCGAATGGCACCGCGCGGCTAGATTGTCATCGAGCGGCGAGATTTTCCTGCCGAATATTTACGCGCGCAGGGGATAGAAGGAGAGGGAGGAGGGGGTGGGTTACCGCGTATTATCACGTATATGTCCATTTTTGAGCCCTTTTAGGCTATGTAGAGTATGTATACGTGTGTAGGCCACCCATATAACAATGAATATGCCTCATAGTGACCAAAAATTGCAATATATAAGGGAATTATAAGAGAATTTTTAGGCGGGAATGACATGTGTTGGAGGTTTGGCGGTAATTTATGAGCTGAGAGTGTGGTTTACGCCATACATATCACGTATATCTTGTACGTAGAGCACTGTCATGCTATAATACAGACTTGTACGTATGTATACGTGTCATATATCAAAATATATACCGCATATTGACCAATTTATGCGATATTTACGCACATTATCAAAGAGTTTCTATGCGTGAACCAAGGTGTGAGTGAGCTGTGCTGGGAATGAAAGGGGGAGAGGGTGTGTTACGCCATACATATCACGTAAATCTTGTATTTAGAGCACTGTCATGCTATAATAAAGACGTGTACGTATGTAGGCGTCCCATATAACAAGGAATATACCGCATATAGATCAATTGATGCGATATTTACGCAAATTGTGAATGTGTTTCTAGCACACGGAAGCCTGAAAGGGTTGGTTGGGGGTGGGTGTGTGGGAGGGAGGGAGGGAGGCATGCAGGGGTGCAGGGAGGGAGGGAGTGAGTGAGTCGTCAAGGGAGGAAAGGCAGGCAGATCTGTAGATAGATAACCAGCTGTGTGACAAGTGTGAAGGCGCTCGAGGCGTATGGATGCTTGGGATTTTGAACCTTGTCTTCCAGGTGTCTGGTGTTTCTTGCCACCAAGAGTTTTACAATAACATGAGTCAGGAATGGAGAGAGAGAGAGAGAGAGATAGATAGAAACTGAGACATGCGTATGTTGTACGTATAAATGGACTTCAGAATTGCATTTTTATGCAAGCAGACATTGCATTTTAGACACATGTGAAGTACCACAGAAACATGTAGGCCATTGACTGTCAATAAACTACTATATTATAGAGCACCAGCGACGGTGGTCAGTAAACACGTGCAGATTGCCTTTTGCGATAAAGGGCTAAATATAGAATGGTGTCTCCTTACACTTGCGAAAGGGTAGATTGCCACCAGAGAAACGTTTACTTATTTATTTCCAAGTAATATGCAATCTAAATGTACATTCGAGACCTACTGCAATTATTTGTATGACAGTCATGACTATGTATAATCCAATATACGCGCGTAGGCGAGACATAAGAAAGCTGGTTGAGCAATTTACGACACCCACACAGTTATTATTCTTTTTGATTTACAATATTATACAATACAAATGTATTTGTGAAGAGTATTTTATCCATTATTGTATTTATACAAATTTTTTTCCAAGACAGAGCTGCTGTGGCTGGTGTAGCTAGGGAGCGACAAGGGTCACCGCTTGACCGTGTGAAAATGAGTGGAGTCGCACTGAGAGGGGCAATTTTGCTGAATGTTTTGGCAATTTTGGACAGAATAAAGTTATATAATTACTAATTCTTGACAGAGACAAACTTTCATAAACCTTGGCATGAAATAATTGATAATCCCATCAATTTACAAACGTAAATTGGTGGGATAATTCATTTTTTTTTGTATATTGTCATTTCGATTGTAGACACCAAGTTTTGAGTGATATTTGGTATGAGCTCCTGTGGCATGGTTGGTAAGGTCGCGGACTGGTAAACTGAAAGTGTGCTAGGGTTGTGGGATCGAATCCAGGAGGGGGTTATGGGGAAGGTTTTATATTGTCTAGAACATTTTTGATAAATTTTTTTTTTTACAAGATCATGCCATTGTATTCAATAAATATGAAATATTCATAGAATATATCATATTGTAAGAATACAATGACATGACCTTGTGTTTTTTTTTTTATTATTGTTTTTTTTTTATTATCTTAGTAGGTTTGACAGGATTTGTTGAAACATATATATTTTTGTACAATTCATTTGAGGTAATAAAATAATTATATACACATGACTTTGACTAATAACAAACATATATATTGATATAATAAAAAAATAAGGCATATAACATGTAGATATTTGAAACTTATAAACTAAATAATGAAACATACAATTATATAATGTAAAAGCTATATCACAGGGACATCTTTGGAACTTATACATTATATAATATATATGTTACATTATGAGGTAGCGTGATCAATTAGGTCAGGTCAGGTAAGGTAGGGCGCGAGTCCAGGACAGGGCTGAGCAGGGGGCGAGTCCAGGGCAGGGCTGAGCAGGGGGCGAGTCCAGGGCAGGGCTGAGCAGGGGGCGAGTCCAGGGCAGGGCTGAGCAGGGGGCGAGTCCAGGGCAGGGCTGAGCAGGGGGCGAGTCCAGGGCTGAGCAGGGGGCGAGTCCAGGGCAGGGCAGTGCAGGGCAGTGCAGGGCAGGGCGGGGCAGGGCGACACTCAAAAATTTTTGAAGGTGTGGTAGTCCCTGAAGCACTCGCCCATGCAGAGTGCAACTTTGCACTCTGCGCACATTGAGGTGACTCTTTTTGGGACATGGGGTTTCCTGACACTGGAGCTGCAGACGACGCACTGCACCTGCCTGTGACGAGTGCCAATCACCTCGGTGCCGATCAGGTAGTGTCTTTGGACACCCACCTGCACTCGGTCAGGAACGTGATCCCCACGCCATGCCGTACGTCTGTGAGTGGTGGTGCCATACTTCTCCAGGAGTTGGTATGAGACGTTGTACACGAACTCCCGGAATTTCAGCTTCTGGTTTGGGGACATATCCTTCTTTACCAACCACAAGTTGTAAGCGTTGAGCATCGTGATATCAACTAGGTGGAGGAAGAGCTTGTGATACCACTTCACAGTCTTCCTCAGACACTCAACGCCTGACAGCTGACAGTCAGACTTGTCCACCAGGCGCATGTTCTTTGTGTAGTCCACTACCATGTCGGGCTTGTAGATGGTCTTCCTGGTTCTGTAGTGGATTTTGCCAGAATCCACTTGGGCACCTGTGTGGACGGTGGAAAGCAGGTGGACGTCTCGCTTGTCCTTCCACTTCAGGGCTATCACTTTCCCACACTTTTCGAGCTGCTTGTACTTCAGCCCCTTTCGTCGCCTTCTTCGAACATGCCTCTCGCGGTGTTCCTGGGCCAGGTCGTCTTCTGAAGGTGTGTCACTGGAGGAGGCATCTGACAGAGGAATGACATCACCTGTGAACTTGGGCATAAACTTTCTTGTCTTTCTGACAGTCCCACATGACCCCGTTTGGTTGTCATGAAGAAACTGGCAGAGAGCAGGAGAAGTATACCAGTTGTCAGTGTAGATGATGTGGCCTTTGCCCAGGTAAGGTGCCAACATTTTCCTGACGATGGCACCTGACATGCCCATGGGGTCATTGGCAGCGGCTTTCGGGATGTCAATGTCAGTGCCTGTATACACGATCATGTCAAGCACTATTCCAGTTTCGCAGTCACACAAAACGAAGAGCTTGATTCCGAACCTATGCCTTTTCAAGGGGATATACTGTTTGAACACAAGACGTCCTTTGAAGAGCACGAGCGACTCGTCAATCACCAAATTGAGGAAGGGGTAAAAGTATTTCCTATACCTCTCCAACAACATGGTGAACACAGTCCGAACTTTCCATATCCTGTCAATCCTGTTAGGATTTTCGTTGTCTGCAAAGTGCATAAATCTTAGCAGCAACAAAAATCTGTCACGAGTCATGAACTTATTGAAAGTTGGGGTTGCGATGAGAGGGTCGTGCTTCCAGTAGTGTTGCAACACATGCTTCTTGATCAGAGGCATGAGGAACAACAAGGCAAAGAACGTCATAAATTCTTCAACAGTCGTATCCACCCAGCCTCGTATTCTCGCTTTTGGAGAAAGGACGTCCAATCGACCAAACACCCAC
>JBAKBP010016582.1:0-51288 GCA_037953745.1 Lithodes maja | reverse complement strand
GTAAGTGGTTGTGAAACACTCCCAAGATGTATTTATGTCGTTATTGTTAGTCAGAAAGCTCCAGTCAGTTTCTTTAAGCTTTGATTTAAGTTTATGAAAATTTGCTTTCATGAAATTAGGGACTTTCTCAATGCTGCTATTTGATTTGTTACTAGTAAACTTTAAAGTGAAAGTTATCGTACGATGGTCGCTGTTACTGAATTCATCACCAACATTCAAATTCTCTATTAATTCTTCTTTTGTTGCGAGTACAAGGTCAAGCACATTATTACCACGGGTCGGAGATTGTACAAATTGAAAAAGTGAACTCTCTTGCAAGTTAGCATAGAGGTCGTGTCCAGAGTGTGAAGTAAGAATATCGCCCCATTTAGTCACGGGTAAGTTGAAATCGCCAAGAATTACGGTATCTTGTATGTTAGTTATTTCTGCAATTTGTTCATAAATTTCACTGTCAGTTTGCACTGATTGAGCTGGGGGTCTGTATAATAAAGCTAGTGTTATTTAGTTCCTCGTTTATTATTTTATAGTACGTAAGATATGTCTATATTCGCAATTAGAGGTTTTGACATTAAAACGGGATTAAGACTTTCCTTTATAAAAAACAGAACTCCTCCTCCATTTCTATTGATCCGACTTTTCTCAAACATTGTATAACCAGGAAGCGTATATTCGGCTAAAAAGTCTCTGTCTTCCGTATTTAACCAAGATTCTGTAATGCCGATTATATCATAATGTTCTGTAAACACGATTTCCTCTAGATCTGAAAATTTATTGCGTATGCTACGAGCATTTACATAAAACACCTTAAGAGTATTAGAGTTGGATGTTACTGATTGTGCATTGTCTGAATTTTCAGTTCGTATTTGACTTACACTACCTTGTCTGGATACCCCCGGTTGATCCCGCTTATTTGAACGGAAATCCTTGACTGCATCGTTCAGCAGACGACCAAGACGTGCAGCTCCTACTTCATTGAGATGTACACCATCTCCTGAAAACAAAGATTTATCATAGTAAAAATGATCCCACGTGTCGACAAAGCCGATGTCCTCCTCCCTGCAGAGTTTGGCTAGTCGGCGATTTGTACTGGTAGCTATGTTGTAGAATCGGTTTTCTACATCAATCCGGGGAACAATTCCTGAAATTAAGATTCTATTAGATTTTTCCTTGAAGGACCTGATCAGCCGCCGGTACTTGCAAAGTAGTTCCTCTGACCGCGTCCGTTGGACATCGTTAGATCCAACGTGGATGACGTACGTAGTGCTTGCGGGGGCGAGCCTGGAAACCTCTTCCACAGCCGCAACAATGTCGTCCACGCCGCCACCTGGGATACAGAATCGCTTTCTGGTCCTGGGTGCCCTGGCGCAGAACTCGGTTAATTGGCCACGGACCATGGAGTCGCCCACAAGCCGAACTTCTTCCGTTTCCTCTTCCTCGTCAATAGCAAGAATTTTGAAGCGGTTTTGGCATGTTGTCTGGATGACCTTCCTGGTACTGGTACTGGGATGCACATTGTTTCTCACTAACTGAAAGTTAGAGGAGGGTAGGGGAGGGCAGGGCAAGAGAAGGCATTACAAATGAATACACAGGAATACAAAGGAGAACAATCTGAAACAGACCTATTGGTCCTTACGGGGCAGTTTGGATATCTAAAACTATTAATCTATTGACTACGAGGTAGAGAAAAGGATAGCAAAGAAGAAGGCTCCTCCCCATCCACCACTCCCTCCAGCTAATGCTGGCATGGAAACAGTTGGAGAAATACCATGTAGAATGGAAAAACTGACACAGAATTTCAGATAGGACAGGGAGAAAATGAGGTTGATTTGTAATCTAAGCTAACTCTACTACTACAATTCTGAAAGGGAACAGGTGTATGAATATACATTGCGGTATGCGTTGTCACTTCGTTGCGCGTTATTCTGAAAGAAACTGTGTTAATTGGGGGTTATTTACCAAGTGTTTATCCAGATGGTTCTTGAATGTTTTGACAGTATTACAGTTTACAATGTTTCGCCTTATGATAATGAAAACGCTTGCCTAAATCTTATAACCATTGTTACTTGTGTTTGCTTGATTGATCGTGAATAATTCGCAGTCATTTAGGTTGCTGAATCCCTTGAAGATTTTGAACACCTCTATTAGGTCACCTCTCATTCTGCGCTTTGTTAAGCTAAACAAATTTAATTCTTCTAAATGCTCTTCGTACGGTTTATTACGTAGTCTAGGTATCATTTTAGTGACTCTGTGTTGCACCTTTTCAAGTTATTTATGTCCTTTCTGTAGTACGGTGACCAGAATTGCACGCAGTATTCGAGATGGGAACGCACCAATGAGTTGAATAGAGGAAGCATGATTTTTTCTTATTTGAATTTCAATGTTCTGCCAATGAAACCCACCAATTTATTAGCAGTTTTTATTACCTCTGTACACTGTTTACTCGGCTTCATGGTCACTTGATATTATAACTCCCAGATCCATTTCTTTATCCGTATTTGATAATACCAAACCCTGGGAAACGCCACTATTTACTTTGCTCCAATCAGATTCTTCACCATTTATTACAACTTGCTGTTTACGATCTGAGAGCCAATTTTCGAGCCATTTCAGAGTTTTTTCTGTTATGCCATGAGCTTTTATTTTGTCAATTAGTCGCAATATGGGGTACGGTATCGAAAGCTTTCTGAAAATCGAGATATATTATATCAACTGCTCTATCCATATCATATGATTTGTAAACATCATTGAAGAAATCGAGTAAGTTTGTTAAACATGAACGTTTATTTATAAAACCATGCTGTGAATTTGTTAATATATTATTTTCTTCCATATATTTTACTGCTTTGTCCCATATAATGGATTCCAATAATTTGCAAATTACTGATGTTAAGCTAATTGGTTGATAATTGCCTGGGAGGACTTATTTCCTTTTTTGTATATGTATATTTGTATATTTGTTAGCTAGTTTCCATTCGTTTGGAACTTTCCCAACATTCAAAGATTTGCTGAACAGATTTGAGAGTGGGTTTAATAATTCGTTTTTTTTGCTTCTTTTGGGATCCTTGGGGATATTTTATCTGGGCCTGGGGTTTCATTAACTTTCAAATTGTTGATTGACAGCAGGATATCGGCTTCATAAATCGTAAAGTTTACGAGCTCAGTGCCATTTGTTTGATTCGTAGGGGCAAGTCGGCTACCGGTAGTATCTTCCACGTGAAGACTGATGCAAAATAGTTATTTAGGATATTCGCCATTTGTACTTTGTTATCGGTATGATCTCCATTTTCCGCAACAAGTGGGCCTATTGTTGAAGTTACTGTTTTTCTGTTTCTTACATAGCTGTACAATTCTTTCAGATTGGACTAGCTGGAGCTGGCAATATGGAGTTCCAGATTGTTCCTACTTCGTTTGATGAGATATTCAGTTGTTCGACGCAGTCTACGTGTTTTAATTTATCGCTATTGTTCTGAGTTGCCTTACATGTTTGGGACACCTGCTTTTTTACTAAGAGGCTGTTTTTTATTTTAAAAATCATTGAAGAGGAGGGTAGGGGAGGGAAGGGCAAGAGAGGGCATTGCAGAGGAGGGGAGGGAAGGGAAGGGAGGGCTAGAGAAGGCATTGAAGGGAAAGAATAAAAGGAAGAAAAGAGCAAGAGAAGGTATTGAAGCGAAAGAATGAGAGGAAGGGGAGGGCAAGAGAGGACATTAACGGGAAGGTATGATAGGAGGGGAAAGCAAGGGAGGGCATTAACGGGTAGGTATGATAGGAGGGGAAACCAAGGGAGGGCATTAATGGGAAGGTATGGTAGGAGGGGAGGGCATTAATGGGAAGGTATGATAGGAGGGGGGGGCAAGGGAAGGTATTAATGGGAAGGTATGATAGAAGGGGAGGGCATTGACAGGAAGGTATGATAGGAGGGGAGGGCATTAACGGGAAGGTATGGTAGGAGGGGAGGGCATAGATGGGAAGGTATGATAGAAGGGGAGTGCAAGGGAGGGCATTGACGGGAAGGTATGATAGGAGGGGAGGGCAAGAGAGGGCATTGACTGGAAGGTATGATAGGAGGGGAGGGCATTGGCGGGAAGGTATGATAGGAAGGGAGGGCATTGACGGGAAGGTATGGTAGGAGGGGAGGGCATTGACGGGAAGGTATGATAGGAGAGGAGGGCATTAACGGGAAGGTATGATAGGAGGGGAGGGCATTGACGGGAAGGTATGATAGGAGGGGAGGGCATTGACGGGAAGGTATGATAGGAGGGGAGGGCAAGGGAGGGCATTGACGGGAAGGTATGATAGGAGGGGAGGGCATTGACGGGAAGGTATGGTAGGAGGGGAGGGCATTGACGGGAAGGTATGATAGGAAGGGAGGGCAATGTCGGGAAGGTATGATAGGAGGGGAGGGCATTGAAGGGAAGGTATGATAGGAGGGGAGGGCAAGGGAGGGCATTGACGGGAAGGTATGATAGGAGGGGAGGGCATTGACGGGAAGGTATGGTAGGAGGGGAGGGCAAGGGAGGGCATTGATGGGAAGGTATGATAGGAGGGGAGGGCAAGGGAGGGCATTGACGGGAAAGTATGATAGGAGGGGAGGGCAAGAGAGGGCTTTGACGGGAAGGTATGATGTGAGGGGAGGGCATTGGCGGGAAGGTGTGATAGGAGGGGAGGGCATTGACGGGAAGGTATGGTAGGAGGGGAGGGCATTGACGGGAAGGTATGATAGGAGGGGAGGGCATTAACGGGAAGGTATGATAGGAGGGGAGGGCATTGACGGGAAGGTATGATAGGAGGGGAGGGCATTGACGGGAAGGTATGATAGGAGGGGAGGGCAAGGGAGGGCATTGACGTGAAGGTATGATAGGAGGGGAGGGCATTGACGGGAAGGTATGGTAGGAGGGGAGGGCATTGACGGGAAGGTATGATAGGAGGGGAGGGCAAGGGAGGGCAATGTCGGGAAGGTATGATAGGAGGGGAGGGCATTGACGGGAAGGTATGATAGGAGGGGAGGGCATGGGAGGGCATTGACGGGAAGGCATGATAGGAGGGGAGGGCATTGACGGGAAGGTATGATAGGAGGGCAGGGCATTGACAGGAAGGTATGATAGGAGGGGAGAGCATTGACGGGAAGGTATGATAGGAGGGGAGGGCATTGACGGGAAGGTATGATAGGAGGGGAGGGCAAGGGAGGGCATTGACGGGAAGGTATGATAGGAGGGCAGGGCAAGAGAGGGCATTGACGGGAAGGTATGATAGGAGGGGAGGGCATTGACGGGAAGGTGTGATAGGAGGGGAGGGCATTAACGGGAAGGTATGGTAGGAGGGGAGGGCAAGGGAGGGCATTGATGGGAAGGTATGATAGGAGGGGAGGGCATTGACGGGAAGGTATGATAGGAGGGGAGGGCAAGAGAGGGCATTGACGGGAAGGTATGATAGGAGGGGAGGGCATTGACGGGAAGGTATGATAGGAGGGGAGGGCATTGACGGGAAGGTATGATAGGATGGGAGGGCAAGGGAGGGCATTGACAGGAAGGTATGATAGGAGGGGAGGGCATTGACGGGAAGGTATGGTAGGAGGGGAGGGCATTGACGGGAAGGTATGATAGGAGGGGAGGGCATTGACGGGAAGGTATGATGGGAGGGGAGGGCATTGACCGGAAGGTATGATAGGAGGGGAGGTCAAGGGAGGGCATTGACGGGAAGGTATGATAGGAGGGGAGGGCATTGACGGGAAGGTATGATAGGAGGGGAGGGCATTGACGGGAAGGTATGATAGGAGGGCAGGGCATTGACAGGAAGGTATGATAGGAGGGGAGGGCATTGACGGGAAGGTATGATAGGAGGGGAGGGCAAGGGAGGGCATTGACGGGAAGGTATGATAGGAGGTGAGGGCAAGGGAGGGCATTGACGTGAAGGTATGATAGGAGGGGAGAGCATTGACGGGGAGAGCATTGACGGGAAGGTATGATAGGCGAGAAGGGCATTGACGGGAAGGTATGATAGGAAGGGAGGGCAAGGGAGGCCATTGACGGGAAGGTATGATAGGAGGGGAGGGCATTGACAGGAAGGTATGATAGGAGGGGAGGGCATTGACAGGAAGGTATGATAGGAGGGTAGAGCATTGACAGGAAGGTATGATAGGAGGGGAGGGCATTGACAGGAAGGTATGGTAGGAGGGGAGAGCATTGACAGGAAGGTATGATAGGAGGGGAGAGCATTGACAGGAAGGTATGATAGGAGGGGAGGGCATTGACAGGAAGGTATGATAGGAGGGGAGGGCATTGACAGGAAGGTATGATAGGAGGGGAGGGCATTGACAGGAAGGTATGATAGGAGGGGAGAGCATTGACGGGAAGGTATGATAGGAGGGAAGGGCATTGACGGGAAGGTATGACAGGAGGGGAGGGCAAGGGAGGCCATTGACGGGAAGGTATGATAGGAAGGGAGGGCATTGATGGGACGGTATGATAGGAGGGGAGGGCAAGGGAGGCCATTGACGGGAAGGTATGATAGGAAGGGAGGGCATTGACAGGAAGGTATGATAGGAGGGGAGGGCATTGACAGGAAGGTATGATAGGAAGGGAGGGCATTGACAGGAAGGTATGATAGGAGGGGAGGGCATTGACGGGAAGGTATGATAGGAGGGGAGGGCAAGGGAGGCCATTGACGGGAAGGTATGATAGGAAGGGAGGGCATTGATGGGACGGTATGATAGGAGGGGAGGGCAAGGTTGACGGGAAGGTATGATAGGAGGGGAGGGCATTCATGGGAAGGTATGATAGGAGGGGAGAGCATTGACGGGAAGGTATGGTAGGAGGGGAGGGCATTGATGGGAAGGTATGATAGGAGGGGAGGGCATTGACAGAAAGGTATGATAGGAGGGGAGGGCAAGGGAGGGCATTGATGGGAAGGCTTGATAGGAGGGGAGGGCATTGACAGAAAGGTATGATAGGAGGGGAGGGCATTGACAGAAAGGTATGATAGGAGGGGAGGGCAAGGGATGGCATTGACGGGAAGGTATGATAGGAGGGGAGGGCATTGACGGGAAGGTATGAATAGGAGGGGAGGGCATTGACGGGAAGGTATGATAGGAGGGGAGGGCATTGACGGGAAGGTATGGTAGGAGGGGAGGGCATTGACGGGAAGGTATGGTAGGAGGGGAGGGCATTGACGGGAAGGTATGGTAGGAGGGGAGGGCATTGACGGGAAGGTATGGTAGGAGGGGAGGGCATTGACGGGAAGGTATGATAGGAGGGGAGGGCATTGACGGGAAGGTATGGTAGGAGGGGAGGGCATTGATGGGAAGGTATGATAGGAGGGGAGGGCATTGACAGGAAGGTATGGTAGGAGGGGAGGGCATTGACGGGAAGCTATGGTAGGAGGGGAGGGCATTGACGGGAAGGTATGATAGGAGGGGAGGCCATTGACAGGAAGGTATGGTAGGAGGGGAGGGCATTGACGAGAAGCTATGGTAGGAGGGGAGGGCATTGATGGGAAGGTATGGTAGGAGGGGAGGGCATTGACGGGAAGGTATGGTAGGAGGGGAGGGCATTGACGTGAAGGTATGATAGGAGGCGAGGGCATTGACGGGAAGGTATGGTAGGAGGAGAGGGCATTGACGGGAAGGTATGATAGGAGGGGACAGCATTGATGGGAAGGTATGGTAGGAGGGGAGGGCATTGACAGGAAGGTATGATAGGAGGGGAGGGCATTGACGGGAAGGTATGATAGGAGGGGAGGGCATTGACGGGAAGGTATGATAGGAGGGGAGGGCATTGACGGGAAGGTATGATAGGAGGGGAGGGCATTGACGGGAAGGTATGGTAGGAGAGGAGGGCATTGACGGGAAGGTATGATAGGAGGGGAGGGCATTGACGGGAAGGTATGCTAGGAGGGGAGGGCATTTACGGGAAGGTATGGTAGGAGGGGAGGGCATTGACGGGAAGGTATGATAGGAGGGGAGGGCATTGACGGGAAGGAATGATAGGAGGGGAGGGCATTGACGGGAAGGTATGATAGGAGGGGAGGGCATTGATGGGAAGGTATGGTAGGAGGGGAGGGCATTGACGGGAAGGTATGATAGGAGGGGAGGGCATTGACGGGAAGGTATGGTAGGAGGGGAGGGCATTGACGGGATGGTATGATAGGAGGGGAGGGCATTGACGGGAAGGTATGATAAGAGGGGAGGGCATTGACGGGAAGGTATGATAGGAGGGGAGGGCATTGACGGGAAGGTATGGTAGGAGGGGAGGGCATTGACGGGAAGGTATGGTAGGAGGGGAGGGCATTGACGGGAAGGTATGATAGGAGGGGAGGGCATTGACGGGAAGGTATGATAGGAGGGGAGGGCATTGACGGGAATGTATGGTAGGAGGGGAGGGCATTGACGGGAAGGTATGGTAGGAGGGGAGGGCATTGACGGGAAGGTATGGTAGGAGGGGAGGGCATTGACGGGAAGGTATGATAGGAGGGGAGGGCATTGACGGGAAGGTATGGTAGGAGGGGAGGGCATTGACGGGAAGGTATGATAGGAGGGGAGGGCATTGACGGCAAGGTATGATAGGAGGGGAGGGCATTGACGGGAAGGTATGACAGGAGGGGAGGGCTTTGACGGGAAGGTATGGTAGGAGGGGAGGGCATTGACGGGAAGGTATGATAAGAGGGGAGGGCATTGACGGGAAGGTATGATAGGAGGGGAGGGCATTGACGGGAAGGTATGGTAGGAGGGGAGGGCATTGACGGGAAGGTATGGTAGGAGGGGAGGGCATTGACGGGAAGGTATGATAGGAGGGGAGGGCATTGACGGGAAGGTATGATAGGAGGGGAGGGCATTGACGGGAATGTATGGTAGGAGGGGAGGGCATTGACGGGAAGGTATGGTAGGAGGGGAGGGCATTGACGGGAAGGTATGGTAGGAGGGGAGGGCATTGACGGGAAGGTATGGTAGGAGGGGAGGGCATTGACGGGAAGGTATGGTAAGAGGGGTAGAGAGGATAAGGCAAGTAAAGGATGAGAGGGAGGGAGTGAATTTCAATATACGGCATAGAAGGGAGGGGGAGGAGGAGAAGAGGGAAGGACAAGGGAGGGGAGGGAAAGGAGGAAAAGGCAGGGGGAAAATATTGGACGGGAAGAGAAGGTGGGAAGCGGATAGCAAGAGGGAGAGAGGAAGAGGGGATGAGAGGGAGTGGATAGGAGGGGAAGAAGGGAGAGAAGGAGACGAAAGGGAAGGGGAAAGGAAGAGGGAAGGGAGGGTGAGAGGAGGGGAGGAGCTGGAAGGGAAGAGAAAGGGGGATGGACGGGGATACAAGGGAGGGGAGGGGATGGAAAGGGGAAGGGGGCAGAGGTGAGGTGAGGGCAGAAGGCTGAAAGTAATCATTTTACTTCACAACAAGTTTATGATCTCAAGGTATAAATACAACAGGGAACACATGGGACGGGGTTAAAGGGTGTATTTGTTACAATGATATAACTTGGTAAACACTGATGCCATACACACTGGCGTTTACTAATAATCTTATAGGAAACAAACATTACTGATATGGTAGATTTTGAGCGGAGATTGAATAATACTGTATACCATGCTCTCCGCCTTATCCACCTGGTGGCAGCTTATGATCAACACCTCTCCAGCAGGGTTCTGTAGCAGTCCGTCATAACCCCATTTTTACCCTTCAACAAGCATCCTACCGAGGATCATTAAATATGTTGTTGTTGTTGTTTTTCTATTGTAATCATATACAATTCAATACATAAAACTTATTACACATATGTTGTATACTATATCTATAACTACTTACATAATTACATACAGGTACAATTACCTGGACATCAACCTGCGACATATGCCGTACAGCGCTATACACCATAACAGGTATAGTATAGACCATGGTATATAATATATACTATGGTTTAACCATTTATTGTTATATTATGACAATAAATGGTCTTCGCCTCTTCCACTAAAATCATGGCACATGTATAAGCTCATAACCTCACTCTCACAGCATCTATTAACGTGAGAAAATTAAACTTTTCGAGATCCAATTACCGGTAGACATTTTGTTTTTCTGGCTATTATTAGACGATTATTTTCAGATTAGGAAGGGTATATGGAAGTCGGAGAGTTAATTGAGATAGCCTTTACGTTTACAATGCCCACAGATCCTTCCTAAACTGCATACCTTCGTGTAATGACAGCCAGAATAAACTGTAAAAATGCGTCAAAGTCTTCAAAGGGTTAATTCCTGTCGCTCCTGTCAATCACTCATCCCAGGTTCATGTCGTGGACCTATACCATCACCTGCACAAGTATCGGACAAACTTATACATGATAAACTTGAGACAATAAACAAGGAATGCAAATAAACACTGACTTTGGGCATGTGCTTAACCCCTTCAGTATCAGTTCCGTCCTTTAAATTTTATACTGGCTAACAATATGCGCTTTTATTCAGCTTAAAGCTACAAACTATCTGCATTAACCCTTTTTACTACCACAAATAATTCTTAAGCTGAATAAAATCGTTTAATTATAACTAAAATAGAATGTAAAAGACGTACAGAAGGGGTTGAAGTGATGGTTTCAAAATATTTGACCAGTGTGCTAGAATTGTTCAAATAATAGTGTACCAGTTATAAATGTAGGTGATTGTAGTCATAAACACTAATGACATTAAAACCAATCGAAACTTGGAACTTTAAATCCTGATTGTGAAGCTTCGGGAACATAATACAGTATAATAAAGCATTGCATTGTCTCGTATGGATTCGCTAAAGACACGTGTCCATGGGTGTATAACTATTAGTGTTCGTGATAGTCTGTGTATGTATATACAGTACATACGAGACATACAGATCTTTTGATTTATTCATATGCCTATATTTACATCGTTAAAACATATACAATTATATTTTAACGAGAGAGAGAGAGAGAGAGAGAGAGAGAGAGAGAGAGAGAGAAGGGCCCATAAAAGTGTGGTGGTGGTGGTGGTGGGGGGGGGGGGGGGGGGGTAGTGGAACGGCGTGTGTCAACGTATCAATGCAAGGAGAGTATAATTATGTGTGAGTGTGTGTGTGTGTGTGGTAGCAATGAAGTGATTTATCCTTTAGAGTTTAGAGTAAGGCAGGAGGGTGAATGATAAATACAAAGGTGAATCAATATAGCGAGATGGATAGATAGATAGATAGAGTACAAATTAGTACAAAGGAAATCAAGCAACAATAGGTCTAGAGACCCTTCTAGGTTGCTTGTCCTCCAAAACACTGAGGATCAAGTGTCCAAACAGCGGTTTAGAGGGGGTAAGGGAACATTGGAAAGGGAACTACTGCCCTGGAACTAATGTCTGTGGCAGGATTAGGAAGTTAGTAAGAGACAGATGGGTTAGTAACTGAGGGAGGGATAAAATAAAGTTATTCATTTACAAACGCAGTGAGTCGCTGGTTTGATGTGAGATATTTGTCTAGGCAATGTTTAAATGAATCAAAGGTGCTGCAGTCTATAACGTCTCAGGGAAGCCCATTCCACAAGTTGACAACTTGATTGAAGAAGAATTCTTAGATTCGTGTGAGTTAAAAGATTTTCCAATAATTTTGCAACCGTTTCCCCGCGAGTAATTAGATTGGTCGATAGTGAAGTACTTACTACAGTTCATTTTGTCAATGCATTTGATGATTTTGAACACTTGAATTAAGTCACCTCTTAATCTGCGCTGGGTTAAAGGAAATAGATTTATTTCTCTAAGACGCTCCTCGTATGGTTTGTTCTTTTGGCTAGGTATCATTCTGGTAACTCTACATTGAACTTGTTCTAGCTTGTCTATATCTTTTTGGTAATAAGGGCACCAGGATTGAATGCAGTATTCCAGAAGAGGGCGGACTAAGCCCTCAAATGACCTGCCTATCAAGCTAATTATTTTGTTTGCGTTCTTAACAACTTCTGAACATTGTTGATTCGGTTTTAGGTTACTCGATATTGTTACTCCCAGATCGGTTTCTCTGTTTACATTCTTAAGCTGAGTGCCATTCATCGAATAGTTTGCTTTCTCATTTTGGTATCCGATATGTAGTACTTTACATTTATCCGCGTTGAAACTCATTTGCCAAATTTGGGCCCAACATGACAACTTATCTAGATTGTTTTGTATATTATCAATTTCTTCTTTTGAGAGTATGCTATTTGCAATTTTTGTATCGTCAGCAAATTTTGAGATTGTACAGGTGAGACCCTCATCTATGTCGTTGATGTAAATTAGAAAGAGAATTGGTCCTAGTACCGATCCCTGGGGTACCCCGCTACTTATATTGGTCCATTTAGATGCCTTACCGTTTATGACTACTCTTTGCTTTCTGTGCTGAGCCAATTTTCTATCCATTTCAATATACCGTCTTATATTCCATGCGCTTTTAGTTTAAGCAGTAAATATTTGTGGGGAACTTTGTCAAAGGCCTTTTGAAAATCAAGGTATATAATATCTACAGCTTTACTCACATCATAGAGGTTGAGGATATCGTGAAAGAAGTCTAAGAGGTTTGTTAAACAGGAACGTTTGCTACGAAAGCCGTATTGAGTATCTTTAAGTATGTTATTTTCCTCTAAGTGATTTACGAGTCTGTCTCTTATGAGTGTTTCTAGCATTTTACATACAACTGAGGTTAAGCCTGGTTACTGGGTAGGGATTTGTTGCCTTTTTGCATATCGGTGTTACTTTGGCTAGCTTCCACTGATCAGGCATAGTTCCAGACTGCAAGGATTTATTGAATAGCAATTTCAGTGGTTTGGAGAGCTCATCCTTAGCTTCCTTTAGAACTCTAGGTGAGATTGTATCAGGTCCAGGCGTTTTATTTACCTTGAGTTTATCTAAACAATTCAATACTTCTCTCTCTGTAATGGTGATATTGCTTAAAACATCAGAATTATCAATTTGAATCGGCGATGCGGTAGGGATATCACTGAGGTCTTCTGTTGTAAAAACTGATGCAAAGAAGGTATTGAGGGCATTACTGATTTGTATTTCTTCTTTGGTGTATTCTCCATGTTCATCGACTAACGGTCCAACAGTTGAAGTAACTACTTTTTGCTTTCTAATATAACTATAGAATTATTTCGGGTTTGTTTTACTTTGATTCGCAACATGTAACTCCAGGGTATTTTAACTTTGCTTAATTAACTTTTTGGCTTTGCGTCGTAGTTCTACAAATTTCACCCATTTTTCGTCATTTTGTGAGGATTTTAATCTATCATTAGCAATCTTTTTAGCAAGCAAACTGTCTGACATTTCTTTATTCCACCGTATGGGCTTATCATTATGGCCTGTACGCCGTATTTTCGATGGTATGCAGTCTTGCACTGCTTTTAGGTAAGTGGTTGCAAATAATTCCCAAGATGTATTTATATCGTTATTGTTATTTAGAAAGCTCCAGTCAGTATCGTTAAACATAGCTCTAAGTTTACGGAAGTTTGCTTTCTTGAAATTAGGGACTTTCTCGATGCTGCTATTTGGTTTGTTACTAGTGAACTTTAAACTGAAATTTATCGTACGATAGTCGCTGTTACTGAATTCATCACCAACATTCAAATTCTCTATTAAGTCTTCTTTTGTTGCAAGTACAAGCACGGGTCGGCGATCGAACAAATTGATAAAGCGAACTCTCTTGCAAGTTCACATACAAGTCATGTCCAGAGTGTGAAGTAAGAGTATCGCCCCACTTGGTCACAGGTAAATTAAAGTCGCCAAGAATTACGGTATCCTGTGAGTTACTTACATCTGCAATTTGTTCGTAAATTTCTCGGTTAGTTTGCACTGATTGATCTGTATATTAACTCCTTCAGACATATTATGTTCCAGTAAGTCCACGGAGGCGGGCGCCCGGTATCATTGCCACTGCACCACACAACTGTCAAAACCACACTGCTGGCCGTTAGAATTGTCGGAGGAACCTGGGGTTGCCACCAACCGACAGATCTTCATCTAACTTACCGGACTTACTGAGCTCATATGACACACAATCGCGTCATAAACTTATTGGAGAGGCATGTAGATAAGTCCACATGACGCGATCGCGTCATATGAGTTTTTGGTCATAAGTTCCATATGACGCTATCGCGTCATATATGTCGCAAGAAATTAATGCAAGTATTATTTTTGTACCTTTAGTATTCTTTATTAGCTCAAAGGATGTGTCGAAATTCACAATTTGAGGTTTTGACATGAGGGTCGGGTTAAGACTTTCTTTGATAAAAAGTAAAACGCCACCTCCATTTTTATTTATTCGGCTTTTCTCAAACATTACATAACCAGGAAGTGAATACTCTGCTAAAAAGTCTCTGTTTTCTATTTTGAGCCAAGATTCTGTTATGCCAATAACGTCATAATTTTTTGTAAACACTAGTTCCTCTAAATCTTGAAATTGATTGCGTATGCTACGAGCGTTTGCATAGAAAACCTTTAAATTTTATATTTTAGAACTCGCGGAACACTCCTTAATAAATGTTTTGGTTCTGGTCGGATCTACATTTATGTTCATGGCTGTCCTCAGTCCTTGCTATCCTCGGTCCTCATTGCTGGCGGTCATCGGTTGCCTCTGTTTTTTGCTTGGCATAGGATGATTTATGTCGCTGCTGCTTCTTCTCGAATGGCATTTTTTTATCCATGGCTGCGGACTGCTTCGTGTAGGAGACGACCCATGCGTGCTGAACCCACAGGGTTTAGATGAGTCCCATCCCTGTGGAACAGAGTAGGCTGGTCATAGAAGTTATCCCAGAGGTTGATGAATTCAACTTTTTCCTTCAGACACAAACATTTTAGTCAGCTGTTTGTGCTGAAGGCCTTGTCGTAGAATTTGTCAGGTGCATCGATCTTGGGGAGAATGCCTGAGATGATGATATTCCTTGACTTGTTTTTGTAGTGCTGGATCACCTTGCGATATTTCTCCATCAGCTCTTCGGATATGGTGCGCATGACGTCATTTGAAGCAGCATGGATGACAAAAAGGGTATTTTCGTTTGCATCCTTTGTGGTATTATCGAAGGCTTCCACAATGTCGTCCAGTCTGGCTCCTGGGATGCCAAAATCTCTTTCGTCGATTTGTGACTCTGTCGCAGAACTCTTCGACCTGTCCTCGTAGGATGGAATCCCCAACGAGCCTGGTCTCTTCTGGTTCGTCTTCCATCTCTACCAAGATCTCAAATCTGTTTGACATTGTGACTGGTAGATGAGACCTTTTCTGCGTTGGCCGTGCACCGTTAATCACTGGTGTAAATCCTGAAACCTGTGGTGGTGAGACTCTGTGTACAGGTCGGGGAGAGGAGTGGTTAGAACGGGGGCGAGGGGTTGGCAATGCTCGTGTTATCAGGCTTCTTGCACGAGGAGTGGGGGAGGGACTAAGGTGAACAGGGCGGCTGTCCTGGTTTGATGTCGGCTCAGGTTCATCGGAAGCATCTGCTGCAGTGGCTACTGCAGTTGTTGGATTGTTGACATATGTCATAACATTGGGGCGGTGGTGGCAGCTGGAATTGGTGATACTCCATCGTTGAGTGTTACGAACTCTTGGAGTGATTCCAGCTTCATGGTGAGGGCGTTGATCTTGTTGTGGGATTCATCCAATTTCGCTGCCAAATCCTTTCGTTGCTGGCAGACTTGTGGATCGACAGGAGCAAAATGGAAGCACCAAACCTACCTGCGCAGTTCGTACAGGCGCGAGGCATGGTGACGGTCATTCTCTTCAGATCACTTCACTCACTTAAAAACACTTCACTCACTTTAAAAACACTTCACTAACTTCAGGTCGCTTCACTTACTTAAATAGGCCTAACCGAAAACAAAATTGTTGAAATACGCACAAATAGGTTATCAGAAGTGATAGTCTTACCGAAAATTAAAAAATTAAAAAATGTTAACACCTTGGGTGCGGCACTTGTCATATGACAATTGCTTGGTCACCGCTGTACCATACGGGGGTCTTGGACTAAAAGTAACCTTCACTCCCTGCACATTTTCATGTATAAACAAGAGCTAGAACGTATTTCAATTATATATCCTTGAAAGCAGAGGAAGAGACCTTTCCAATGACACCTGAATCATGTCTGTACGACCACTGGTTGCCATGCAACGATATTGCACACGTTACGCTAAATCGGTAACTAATAGCGAGTTTGAGCGGTTTCCGCTATTCCCAAGTCTGTAAGGGAGTTGGAGATGTCTCCCACTGCCACTAGTGATGGCTCAGACACGGGGGGAGGTGGATGGGATGGTCCCGCGCTGCTTAGACTCGCTCGCCTGCCTCCCAACCTTTGTTCAAGGCAGAAATTTGGCAATTGTCATATGACAAGTCCCGCAATGATGACCGTATTTTTAATATAACAGCCCGCAGTGATTGAGTTAAATACGCAGTGATAGCCGAACCGAAAACAATTTTGTTTTTTATTTAAATAGAAATAGGCTACCAGGGGTGATAGCCTAGCCTAACCGAAAACAAAAATAACAGAAAACAAACATTTTGAAATACGCAGAAATAGGCCACCAGCGGTGATAGCCTAACCGAAAATTTAAAAATTGAAATACGCAGAAATAGGCCACCAGGGGTGATAGCCTAGCCTAACAGAAAACAAAAATAACTGGTAACAAAAATTATATAATACGCAGATATAGGCTACCAGGGGTGATAACCTACCAAAAAAATATACAGTATATATATATATACTGTATATATATATATATATATATATATATACATATATATATATATATATATATATATATATATATATATAATAGTATATGTAACTAAATATACAATTCACCAAATAGAGATTATATAAAAATTAAGTGTAAGTGCACAAACTATTAACAGATGGCGCTGGTGTCACTGTAGGCTAGTCAAGGAGGATTATATTTAGATAAACAAAGTTATCAGTCAAAGGTTACTAGAAGATCATGCAAGCAACAACTAAAATTACAGATATATATAGCTACAGTAGGATATTAAATACGATAACTACTAGAGTTGAGAATATCCAAAGCTAGGTCGATTAGAGGTGCACGTCGTCTGCTACAAGCTAAGATAAAAAAATGTAAACAACAATGTTTATCAGTCAGAAAAGCAATAAAATAACATGTACGGCAACTACAGAACTATGTGGAGGTTAACCCTTAAAGAGCGGCGCCCGGCTATAGTCGGACAAGAGAACCAAGAACTATGTGGCGGGGCCCGGCTATAGTAGCATGCAATTTTGAGCACATTATCGGCTCTGAGAGAAAGTCCGAGCGGTAGGAGGAACGTAGGTTGACTCTGACCGTTCGGCACGGGTCCCGCGCGGCAACTGCCGTCCCCTCCACACACATCCACACTCGCTACCTCGTTACACAGGGAATTATGTAAGGAAATTACCGTATTTTAGCGATTTTGCCCTTCGGTTGCACGATCGTTGCAAGACAACCAGTGATCGTAGAAGGATGGTTCAGGTGTCATTGGAAAGCTCAAATAACGCACTTTCAGGGATACATAATTGTATTACGCTCTGGCTCTTTTTTATACATGAAAAAGAGCACAGAAATAAGCTCGTTTAGGGTAAAACCACCCGCTTGGCAGGTAGTAGAAGTTACCGCCTAGGCCGTTCGTTGAGTGTTAAACAAGCACTTAACTACTGTTCATGCAATGAATAAAGGGAATAGGGTTATGAAATACTCAAAATATGATCGAGTTTTCTCAGTGGCGATGCGGGGCTGTTGGCGCAGCTAAAGCCGACGAGAGTGAGAGAGAATGCTGGGAGGAAAGGGTGGTAAAAATAGATTGACATGAATATGTTAAATGAAGTGTTACGACCGGGCACTCGGGTACACTAGGGCTCTTACACAGGACTCGAGTATGGCTCGCTGCCACAACGGAAACACACGATCCCAACCCCAGAGTACTGCCAGCCGAACAAAAAACGCCACTACCCTCCAGAGTTCTATCTGCTATAACGGGGTATACAAGAACTCGGTACTAGCGTTTCACACAACAGACTAATAACAAGACGGGAGTTATCTAGTCTGGTCAACAATCAAACAAAGAAGAAAGTACTACAACACTAAAGAATAGTGTTGGCCGAAGCCGAAGTAATCCACCCTTGAACTAAGAACTTAAGAAGTCCTCCACCCTCTACTTCGGATCGGCACTATTACGTTACGTTAAACAATAGTCCTCGAGCATCAAGCAAGGAATCTTCTGATAAGTTAGATGCTTCTCGAATACTCATAAGAAGTAAGTATCGGATTTTGAACAGCAATTTAATGAATAACTCACTGGTAATTAAAGGCTTTAATTGACATAAGAAGAATTATAAGAATAAGCAATAGGATATGGCAAACATTAAGAAGAAGTACTCCGACAATGCACTGGCAATAGCCTACTAAGATTGTGCTCGTGGGCCACTAATCTCTGAAGTAGCTAAGCGTGCCACGCATGAAATCAATAGTGCTTAAACAATAATATACATAAGGAGAAGCTTCAATACTATACTGTATCTGCTGGTCGAGCAAAGTCTAGCTGGGATATCTAAGGTTAAGAGACAATGGCTGAGCAAGCGGCTCGTAGCCTAGCGAGGTCCTTAAGACTGTGCGGCCAAATTACGGTAATTGACGGGATGCTCTCTTGAGAGATCCAGATCACTAGTATCTGGTTCTCTCCTGGCGATCCTCTCAAAGTCAAGCAAATGAGATAGCACAGTGTTGGGTGGCACAGGCAAAAGCCCTCACTCGCAACACAGTGCTAAACTCCCACGGTACACAATCAAAAAGACCCCCTAGGCTTCCCACGTCTCCGTTGCAATTGTGCTGGTTCAACCAACCTAGCACTCATAGGAAATCACAACTCGAGGAACCCTATCCCAGTCTAGCATTACCTAAACCAGCAGAAAACAGGAACATGAATAATAGTACACAGGGAAATACATATACGAGTGCAACAAACATCAATCAATCCTATTCTAGTTAACCCTTCCAAAAATAGGCTATCTAACAGGCACTTATCTCGTGAGAACTCAAGCGATAATACTTTGGCTGACTAAATCTGCACCAAAGGGGTCATGGAGGTTAAACAGGGACGAGAAGCGAAGAAGATAGGCTGTTCAGAGAGTAGAGAAAGTTCACATCAGTCGGAAGAATATGGATAGTTGCAAGGGATATGAGAGGTCGCTTTGCCTGATGAGTTCTGAGGAAAATGCGGCGGGACCTCCCTTTTTATACTCGGCCCTTTAGTGAGCATAACGCCAACTACTAAGGACCGCCCACTGGCAATCATGACGTCATATTCTCTCACAATCTGGGATCGACAAAGAACTTCCCACGCGCTGAAAGGGAGGAAGGGAGGAGGGAATTAGGCCTACCGGCCCGCGTGGCGCACTCACTGACCCCCCGCCACGTAATATCTCTCTCTCTCTCCTCTCATCATTACATACAAGTCCCACACACAATACTTATATCTAATGATATAAAATAGAACTCGTTGACTTAGAAGAAAACAAAATACATAATGATAATACTTATAGTACAACGGTTCACATAAACTGAGTTAGGAAACTCTACACAGACTACAGCCAAAGTTCCTGCCCTGACGATCCTAGCGAGAGTGGGGCCTGACTGGGCGTTCTGTACAGCATGCTCATACTCGACATGCGTCACACCTCCCCCAAGATTTTACTTGCTCAACCCTGAGCTAAAATCTGATATACAGAACCCCATCAAACCCCTCACACCCAGCGACCGCATGGCACTAAAACAACGCTGAGTTTATCACTAAAACACATCTTATAAAAAAAAAATTCACATTTCATAACTCCTCCCAACAATAGTAAAAGACATAATATCATGCTCCCAGAGCGAGCTTACAGCAGCTCAGCCGTTTGATAGTTCGTGGACTACTCAAACACTATAGGCTATGACAAACTTATACAATTATCTATATCAAAAAGAAAGAGTTTTTATATGATTTTTATATTTTAATATGTTTTTTTCCGGCTGCACTATAAGGGCAGCCTATTTTCTTCTATACCAAACGCTCAACAATCCTGCTTTACGACCCAATACGCTGGGCTACAACCGCGAGCCAACAAGCACCAAGCGCAAAATACTACTCAAACCAAAGCAGGAGGCTACCCGTGTGTCAATCTCTTCGGGATCATACACCTGTGATAGCCTACGACTGATCATCTACCCTCGATAAACAATCCGCAATCACATTGTCACATCCCGCAATATGCCGGATGTCCAGGTTATACTCCTGCAACATCAATGACCACCGGGTCAGTCTCATATTGCGATTGTGAAATTGATTTAGGAATCTCAAAGGGTGATGATCAGTGTAGATAACCACGACTGGGCCATAGGCTGGAACATACACCTCGAAGTGCCTGAGTGACAGCACAATCGCCAGTAATTCCTTTTCTATTGTAGAATAGTTCTTTTGTGCAGCATTGAACTTCTTAGAAAAGAAACTTACTGGGTGTTCCACACCTTCATTGTCTGTCTGTAGCAAGACGGCACCAGCCCCTACACCACTAGCATCTGTTGCCAGCTGAAAAGGCCTGTTAAAGTCTGGGGCCCTGAGTATCGGGTGAGTACACAGCAAATGCTTCACTAAATTAAAAGCCTTTTCACACTCAGGCGCCCACAAAAACTTTTTGTCTTTAGATAACAAATCTGTGAGAGGTGCCAACACCGTAGAGTAACCTTTTATAAAGCGTCTGTAGTAGCCTATCATACCCAAGAATCTCATGATCTGCTTCTTGGTGGTTGGGTGCGGAAATTTATTGATAGCCTGTACCTTGTTCTGAGGAGGGCACACCTGTCCCCTTCCCACTACAAACCCAAGGTACTGCACAGTGGCTTTTACGAAGTCACACTTTGCCAAATTTACTACCAGACTTGCTTCACTAAGTTTCCGGAACAAGGTCTCCAGGTGCTCACAATGGCTCTCAAAGTCGTCATCATAAATGATTACATCGTCCAAGTATACGGTGCAATTTGGAATGTCCTTGACAATTTCATTCATCAGGTTCTGAAACGTTGCTGGTGCATTCTTAAGTCCGTAGGGCATAACATTACACCGGTAAGTACTCCCGTCCACCACAAAACCACATACCTCTTTAGCGCGCTCGGACAAAGGTACTTGCCAGTAACCTTTTACTAAATCAACTTTAGACAAAAACCGAGCATTACCAATTTTATCAACACTATCATCAACCCGAGGAAGAGGATATGGGTTAGTTGGAGTCAAACCGTTTAGCCTACGGAAATCAATACAGAAGCGTACCTTGCCATCTGGTTTAGGCTGCAGTGTTACGGGGGAAGTCCATTTAACGGTACCTTTCTCTATCAACCCTCTACCGAGCATATACTCCAACTCATCCCTCAGAGCGGGTAGTTTTATGGGGGGCACACGGTATGGGATTGACTTAAAGGGTAGATGGTGCCCCACGTCAACATCATGCATAGCCTGAGTAGTGAGGCCTGGATGTTCAGCGAATACAGTGGGGTATAAACCGAGCAACTGACGGATAGCTTCAAATTGCGGCTCAGGCAAATGGGCTATAGCCTCGTCAGCCCTTAGGCTCGAGTTCCCCGCCCACTGATCCGCTGAAACATGGTGATCCCAGCTATCCTCCTCTGAAGCTTGACTGTCCCCCTCTCCTTCTCCACCACGGCCGCAACAAGCCAACACAGGGACAGTGAGAGGCTCAGAGGGGCGCCTCACATACTCTTTTATCAGGTTCACGTGACATAACTGATTCTTCTTCCTCCTGTCTGGAGTGGCAACAAGGTAATCTAGGTCCGAAATTTTCTCCACAATTTTATAGGGTCCAGTATACTTCGCCGACAAGGGGTTACCCACCAAAGGCAACAAAATCAACACCTCCTGTCCCACAATGAACTCCCGGAGCTTCACTTTGCGATCATACCTGTCCTTCATTAAAGCTTGTGACCCTGTTAAATTCCGACCTGCCATCTCCAGACTCTTAAGCATGCGCTCACGGCTTTCAAACACATACTTCAACAAGGAACAAGGCGGCACAGTTCCTTCCCAAATTTCCCGCAGCATATTAAGGGGGCCCCTGACTCGGTGTCCAAAAATCAGCTCGTTTGGACTAAATCCCAGGCTCTCACCAGGCACTTCCCGAGCAGCAAACAGTACATACGGCAATCCAAGATCCCAATCTCTTCCGTTATCAGCACAATAACACCTGAGCATGCTTTTAAGGGTGGCATGCCACCGCTCAAGCACCCCTTGGCTCTCAGGGTGATACGCTGACGATACCACCGCCCGTATTCCATGCTGTTGCATTGTTTGCTTAAAGAGATTGGAGGTGAAATTGGACCCCTGATCAGACTGAATCTCCTCCGGGTACCCGTACCTTGAAAAGTACCACAACAAGTTACTGACTACCGTCTTAGCCATGCCGTTTTTCATGGGGTATGCATCGGGGTATCTAGTGGCAACATCCATGATGGTTAACAAAAATTTATTACCAGCCTTTGTGGGAGGGAGGGGACCAACCATGTCAACAACAATCTTACTAAAAGGTGGCCCAATTACAGGAATAGGGTGCAACGGAGCTTTAGGAATAACTTGGTTTGGTTTCCCGACCCGTTGACAAATATCACATGAGTTTATCCAGGACTGCACATGAGACTTCATCCCCGGCCACCAAAACAACTTCCCCAAAGCCGCCACCGTTTTTCTTACCCCCAAATGTCCTGCCAGCGGTGTGTCATGCGCCAAACTCAGTAGGCTATCCCTGCACTCCCGCGGCACCATCAACTGGTCCACTACCCCGGACCCCATCTTCCAGCTATGGTTATGGTCTTGAAAACGCCGATACAGGATGCCATCTAAATAAAAAAAATCTCCCGGCTGTGCATCACCGTCCTCGTCGAGCTCCACAGCTCCATTAGCACACGTTTGGAGCTCAGGGTCCTCCAGCTGCAACCGACGTATATCTGAGGGTGCCAAGCGATCTAACTGCTCCCGGAGCAATGCATGACCCTCCCCGATACTGAGCTGCTCCCTCTGTCTCTCTCGATGTTCATAACGTTGCTGTCGTGGAGACTCGTCATGCCCAGCCTCGTCACTCTCGATGACAGGCCCAGGGGCTACTCCAGAACTAAGTAATGGTGCTAATACTGAATCACCCAGGAGAGCCGCCGAGTCAAAACTCTTAAAACCAACTCCAGCTTTAGCCTCCTCCTGTTGATCGTTCCTCTGCTGGTCTGAAGACGGAGGACTAGGCTGTGACACTTTAGCTGCCCGAGCTCGGGTGACAGCACACGCCATGGGTTGTGCCTGGCACCGCTCGACCCACTCTCGCTCTTCCCTACTCACGTCGGCCGGCCTCTCGGCAACGACTAAGGGTAGAACCTCAGAAGCGGGCATTGCAAAGTCGTTGCCGAGAAGAAGGTCGACGCCCTCCACTGGCAGTTTCTCCACAATCCCAACATCCAATTCACGTGCCACACCATCCACCTCCAACTCCAACCGCACCAGCGGGTATGACCGAGTTGCATTAATACCCTGCACCACCACCACCCGAGCCGCATTTATAGGGTAGCCAGTCAAGTTTTTCATCAAAGTCTGGGAAGCACCTGTATCACGCAAGACCTCTACTCCATGCTTGCGCCCCGCCCACATCACGCAACCCCGTCCTCTATGGTCGCAAAAAACATCCTGAGCAGGGTTCGAGCCTCCCAGGTGCTTCTGCATTGGCTGTGCCTCAGCCTCTGACGAACTGCCCCGGGCAAACTCAGAAGGCTTCAGAGACACACCAATGTTGCAGGCCAAAGACACAGCTGCTGTAGGTGGTTTGCTAGGACAGACTCTTGCAAAGTGCCCCTTTTTATGACATTGATAACACTCTAACTCCCCTTTGGGCTTCCCTTGGTACTGGGAAGGGCCCGGCCCCTTCTTAAATGGGACGGTGCTAGTCTTGTGGTCAGTCTTGGTATCATAACTCTTGTACTTGTTTGCATAAGATATATTACTAACTCGGGGGGGTGGGGCGTCACGCCCCTTGTTACCTGCCTCACTACGCTGGGCAGACCCGCACCCACGAATTAATGATAGCCGGAGGTCAGCCATCTCAGCTGCCTCCTGTAGAGTTTTTGGATTCTTTTCTTTAATAGTTAAAGTCATTTCTGCACCTGTACACTTATAAAACTGCTCGAGCAGAAACAGCTCAGTCAACTGTTCGGCCGTCTCAGCTTTCTCAGAACGTGTCCAGTTTGTAAGTGCATCTTTTAAGTCCCGGGCATGTTCAAGAAAGGTCGCCTCCCTAGTCTTTGTAACACCCCGAAACTTCAATCGATATGTTTCTGGTTGCAACTCGTATGCCCGTAGGACAGCTCTCTTCAATTCTGGGTAGTCAATGCAAGACTCTAAAGGCAGTGCATCATAAGCCTTCAGACCCTTACCCGTAAGTCTTGAGGAGACTAGAGCTGCCCACTTCTCTTCAGGCCAATTATGCTCCCTACACTTCTTCTCAAAACGATTAAAAAATTCTGTGACTTCAGTTTCACTAAATGCCGGCACCAACTTGACTAAGTGGGACAAGGACTGTTCTCTTACTTGGCCCTCCCGGCCCATCCGAATCCCTGTCGACTCTGCACGAGTCTTATCTAAGTCTATCTGAGCACAATATTTCTCGGAGTCGTATCTAAGCTCAGCCTCGTGCCTCCTGACCTCAATCTCATGCTTCCTAACCTCAGCCTCAATCTCCTTCTCCTGCTTCCTAGACTCAATTTTAGCAAGCTCGAGTTTAAATATCATCTCAGGAGACAGGCCGGAAGAGGGAGCTGCCACTACTGAAGGAGGGGGGGCAAGAACTGGGGAACCACCATACGCACCGCCCGAGGGCACTCCAATCTTCCAATTCTCATCCCTCTGTGGGAGAGTGCTAACCTCCGGCAACTGAGTGGACGGCACTGTGGGAGTCGAGTGAGAGGGGATCTGGGGAGGAACCCCCCCAAACGCCCTCTCCTCCGAAACCCCATGTCGCCCACGCAACACCCAGGAAATCAGCTCCCCCTTGGACATCCCTCCTACATTGGATAGACCCAAAACCTTGGCTATCAGGTGCAAGCCATAAACATTCACCCCAGTCAGCCTCTCCTCCGTCACATGGTACTGCTTACTCACAAAAAGTCTAGCATCCTCCTCACTAGTTACTAACGGCACCTCCTCACTTAGCATCTCTCGCTCCTCGTCAGTACTAGGGCCCGACATACTGAAGTTCACCAAAAAATTCTCGAGACAAAAGTGTTAAACTCCCTTATGCAAGCACTAATTACTAAATTAACTGGAGTCTCTTAAATGCTCTCCTAATTGCCTTACAAAAAAAAATATTCTTCAATATGTACGCTAAAGTACCAACAAACAAATGTTGTACAACTCTGCAAAAAATTATACTGTTCACAAAATCCTAAGCAAGGTCGCCATTTGTTACGACCGGGCACTCGGGTACACTAGGGCTCTTACACAGGACTCGAGTATGGCTCGCTGCCACAACGGAAACACACGATCCCAACCCCAGAGTACTGCCAGCCGAACAAAAAACGCCACTACCCTCCAGAGTTCTATCTGCTATAACGGGGTATACAAGAACTCGGTACTAGCGTTTCACACAACAGACTAATAACAAGACGGGAGTTATCTAGTCTGGTCAACAATCAAACAAAGAAGAAAGTACTACAACACTAAAGAATAGTGTTGGCCGAAGCCGAAGTAATCCACCCTTGAACTAAGAACTTAAGAAGTCCTCCACCCTCTACTTCGGATCGGCACTATTACGTTACGTTAAACAATAGTCCTCGAGCATCAAGCAAGGAATCTTCTGATAAGTTAGATGCTTCTCGAATACTCATAAGAAGTAAGTATCGGATTTTGAACAGCAATTTAATGAATAACTCACTGGTAATTAAAGGCTTTAATTGACATAAGAAGAATTATAAGAATAAGCAATAGGATATGGCAAACATTAAGAAGAAGTACTCCGACAATGCACTGGCAATAGCCTACTAAGATTGTGCTCGTGGGCCACTAATCTCTGAAGTAGCTAAGCGTGCCACGCATGAAATCAATAGTGCTTAAACAATAATATACATAAGGAGAAGCTTCAATACTATACTGTATCTGCTGGTCGAGCAAAGTCTAGCTGGGATATCTAAGGTTAAGAGACAATGGCTGAGCAAGCGGCTCGTAGCCTAGCGAGGTCCTTAAGACTGTGCGGCCAAATTACGGTAATTGACGGGATGCTCTCTTGAGAGATCCAGATCACTAGTATCTGGTTCTCTCCTGGCGATCCTCTCAAAGTCAAGCAAATGAGATAGCACAGTGTTGGGTGGCACAGGCAAAAGCCCTCACTCGCAACACAGTGCTAAACTCCCACGGTACACAATCAAAAAGACCCCCTAGGCTTCCCACGTCTCCGTTGCAATTGTGCTGGTTCAACCAACCTAGCACTCATAGGAAATCACAACTCGAGGAACCCTATCCCAGTCTAGCATTACCTAAACCAGCAGAAAACAGGAACATGAATAATAGTACACAGGGAAATACATATACGAGTGCAACAAACATCAATCAATCCTATTCTAGTTAACCCTTCCAAAAATAGGCTATCTAACAGGCACTTATCTCGTGAGAACTCAAGCGATAATACTTTGGCTGACTAAATCTGCACCAAAGGGGTCATGGAGGTTAAACAGGGACGAGAAGCGAAGAAGATAGGCTGTTCAGAGAGTAGAGAAAGTTCACATCAGTCGGAAGAATATGGATAGTTGCAAGGGATATGAGAGGTCGCTTTGCCTGATGAGTTCTGAGGAAAATGCGGCGGGACCTCCCTTTTTATACTCGGCCCTTTAGTGAGCATAACGCCAACTACTAAGGACCGCCCACTGGCAATCATGACGTCATATTCTCTCACAATCTGGGATCGACAAAGAACTTCCCACGCGCTGAAAGGGAGGAAGGGAGGAGGGAATTAGGCCTACCGGCCCGCGTGGCGCACTCACTGACCCCCCGCCACGTAATATCTCTCTCTCTCTCCTCTCATCATTACATACAAGTCCCACACACAATACTTATATCTAATGATATAAAATAGAACTCGTTGACTTAGAAGAAAACAAAATACATAATGATAATACTTATAGTACAACGGTTCACATAAACTGAGTTAGGAAACTCTACACAGACTACAGCCAAAGTTCCTGCCCTGACGATCCTAGCGAGAGTGGGGCCTGACTGGGTGTTCTGTACAGCATGCTCATACTCGACATGCGTCACAGAAGATACAAACAAAATTATGCTGAAGAAAGAATATGAGAGAGTTACAAGGAATAGTTTGTATCTCAGAGACCTTGCAGTTCATTCCAGGAAGATACTCGAAGTGGAAGGAGAGATACTGTTTAGTACACTACACTCATTTCAGAGTGTGCAAAATACTATCTACTCTCTTCTTCAACTGCTCTGTTGAAGAACTGTTTACAACTTCTGAGGGAAGTTTGTTCCATGTAGAACAGATCTTATATGTGAAAATGTTTCCATAAATACTGGTGCTTAACATTTTTAGTTCTAATTTCCAGCCAAGGTTGCATGTTATATTTATATTGAGGTTAAACATTTTGCTATAATCCACATTGTCAAACACATGAAGTATTTTAAAAACTTCAATAAGCTGACCTCGTAGTCTGCTTGTCTCCAACGGAAAGAGATCAAGAACTCTCAACCGGTCCTCATAGCTCAGTCTTTTAATCAATGGAATAAGCCTTGTAGCCCTAGCTTGTACTATATCCAGTAAAGTGTGAGGACTATTTCCTTATTTCTATATTTGAAGGCAAAGGAGAGAAGAAAGCTGGATGTGATAAAGCATGTGAGGAGTATGTGTGGAGTTACTTGTAGAGACAGATTGAGGACTGAAGAGATACGTAGGAGAGTGGGCAGCAGGAACATTTGTCGGCCAGAGTGGAAGAAGGGTGCTAAGCTTGTATGGTCATGTTGAACGAATGGAAAATTAAAGGCTTACAAAGAGAATATATGAGTCAGATACAAGGGGAGATAGAGGTGTAGGAAGGACCCCATTAAGATGGAGAGACTGTGTAGGACAAGCTTTGGTTGATAGAGGAATGACTATAGATCAGGCAAGGGAAGTGGTAATAAACAGGAATGAATGGAGAATGCTTGTGAATAGATGAGTAAAAACGTGGTCATTTGGGAGAAGGGGTCGGGCGCCAATTGGACCAGATAATAATCCGTCAGGCGCCTGGCCCGGGTAGCCGGTAAATAGGAAATGTGCGCCTGTAAGTTTGGTGGGCGGGCTTGTGGTTTCGGCTCACTGCATGTCTGCCTGCTGAGACCGGAACTTCTTCGGGTGGTCAGGGGCCGGGGGAGTGCTGGAGTGAACTTGGTGATTCCTGGTCTCCGGGTCTTCTCCTGGGTGACCTGGATGTTTGCGAATTTGTGTTTTGTTTTTGTATGTTCATTGTTTTTCAGTTGTGTTGTGTTGTCCCTGTTCGGGCTCTGTCTCGAGTCGGCCACCACCCCCTCCCCCCAAAAAATAAAATAAAATAAAATAAAATAATAATTGAATAAATTAATAAAAAAAAAAAGATGGGGAATGGGCCCGAGTAAATAGATAGAATAGATATATTTGAATTGCCTCTTAATATAGCCCAATCATTTTCGGAGCTTTCTTCTGTATTTCAATGCACTGCTTGGAAATGTTTTAATTAACTGTCAATCAGAACACCTAAATCCTTTTCCAAGTCAAGAGAGAGAGAGAGAGAGAGATGGGGGGGGGGGGATATCACGTGAGGGTCTGTATCACTGCAGAGGGATGGGCAGAAAAGGGAGGGGGGGGGGGAGTCTGCCGAAGGGTTATAAGAAGTTACAGTCAGTATCTCAAAGACCTTTTGGTACAACCCTAGGAATGACTTCACATAACAATAAATATTTATTGACTTTTACATGTTGTACAGCCAAAATAAATAGTTAGCCAAAAACCATGATACTTGGTTTATAATTATAGTGTTAGAAGGAATCTGCGTAACCAGAGATTTCACAGTATTGATTCAATTCAAACAAATTCTGACACTATGTACAGTACTTTCCTTAGGATATCTTATAGTAGAACAGTTAGGTTATGTTCAGTTTAGCCAAATTACCATGTATCATTCAACAATAATATTACATGAAGATACAAATGAACTTTCAAGCTTTAGTACATGATTAATACAGTTGATATTCATCATAAATTACCTATCTTGGCTAAATTTAACGTAACCAAACATTTACAGCACATACTATTATATAATGCATCTTGAAATCTTAGGAACATAGAATTATAAGCATATTTCTTATTATATTTCACGAATTCATTAGGGATTTCATAAAATCTCTGATAACAAAGATTTACTTCAGCATATACAGAGTGATCGCGAAATATACCTTCACCTGACCTGACATTAGCCCTTGGGAAATTCCCATGTATTTTATATATGGAAAACTAACAAAGATACATCACCTTTTTTGGTTGATATAGAAACTATTGACCTCCCGTAACATCGTTTTATATATAATGATGCTTGAAACAGCCTGTGGATAATGATGATGATGATTTTGTATTAGATCAACCGTACGAAACATTCAGCTAGAGAGGAAGAAGTCGTGGAAGAAAATCACAGTCCTGCCAGGCGTACGATATTATTTAAAACTCCTTGCTATTAGTACAACCACAGGCTGTTCACAGTTTGTTTCATAACAAACGTTGATTAGGGATCTGAATCTATACCAACCAAAAAAGATGAGGTATTTTTGTTAGTTTTCCATATACAAAATACCTGGGAATCTCTCATTGGTTAATGTCTCGCGACCAGTCTGTATAGAGAGAAAGACATTAATTCGACACTTGAATTACGTGAAAAGGTAGGCCTACGTGTTAGACACTGGCTATAGCAAAAACATGAAGGTTATCAAGGAAAAAGTGACAGTAACTTAACATTTCACAGTTGATGAGCAGCATTTTAGAAAACTATTTAATTTGACTGTACTAGGAGCATTGCAAACTATAACATTTTCATATCCATAATTCTTACTCTCTTCATAAAATAATTAGTAAAAATCGTGCACAATCTCCGAGGGAAGGTTGTATCAGGTAGAGTACACAAGATGTGTAATAGTAAACCTCTCACTCACCAGAAGATGCACTAGCGTCTTCCCATATCACCCTCTACATGCACCAAGATATGCCTTCCATAATAAAATATTTATCATAAATCACCAAAAGAAGGTAAGCGAACCTTACGCTAGCTGTGGGAAGCTGAATAAACAAGGAATTACATGATATAAATTGTAACACTGTAAGCTCCAAAACAGTATGACAACGAAGGTCTAAAGAAATGTTTCCCAGTATTGACACTTCTAGTCACCCCGGACCTATACATTTCAGGACTCACTGATTTGATGTTCAATTTGTGTTTATATATGATTGAAATTAATTTATATAGCATTGAAAATTACAGATAAAGGCTTGGATATCGTCACTGTGTACGCGCTCAAGAATGTTTTGTCCCAGACACAAGATATGGTATATAAAGTATCTCAATCAATTATTTGAATCCCTCAAATCTTTCCGAAGCTGAATAAAATCATCAAATGATAGTCAGACTAAAATGAAAAAAACAAATGCGTCCTGGTATTCTAAAAGGGTTAATATCATCTGCAATCCAGGAGAATATACTCAGCAGGATAATGCCGATGCCTGATAAATTCCAAAAGTACCAGGAGTTACTAGGTCATGTGATAAGGGCTTAAAAAGAGGCACACACAGTATATTTGAAAATCACACTTCTTAGATTACATATGCTCAACAACACCATCCAAGATCAACAGGTAGAATTGTAACAATAGAAAATTACAACGATGGACCCTGGTAAGGTTTTTAAAGTATCCCCCATGACCCATATCTTGCCATCAATCAAACGCATCGAACAAAACACTGCGGATATGTGATCCGTGTGGGCTCGCCTATTGAAGACAAAGACCATACATTACAACTCACTTATAGCCAACTGTCAGTCAGCATTGTATCCAATCGATTACCTTGAGGTTCGTCAAAGGTGAATCACTTTGCCAAAGGCCTTTTAAAAATGTAAGTAATGATAGCTACCGAGAGAGAGAGAGAGCAGGATAAAGGTATATAATAGAAACAATAAGGGGAGAATATTTTGGGATGAGGATGGGAGGGGACTAGCTTGAAGGGAGGGAGAGAGGGAGGAATCAACAGGTGGGGAGAAGGGTTATGGGAGGGGGGAGGAGATTTGCTTGCTGCAGGGTGGGGTGGGACGGGAGACAAAGTAGAAGAAGATAATGATGATAATGGTGGTGATACAGAGGAGAGGGAAGAAGGAGAATGATAGGTAGCAGAGAGAGAGAGAGAAGGGTGGGGGGGGGGGGGTAGTGCCAGAAGGCGTGAGTCTGCTACACTGTACTATCTACTCAACTCTCCATGTGTGTGTGTGTGTGTGATGAATAATAACTGTCGATATATTTTCACTTGCAAACGTGATGCTGAAAATCTAGATAATTGTTCTTAACCTAGCTTCAATACAGTGCTTATTCTATCTTAACTACGAGGTCATGTGCGACCTTTGGCGACCGAGAGGTACCTGAGTTCCCACCATAGTACATACGCAGATACACTTGTGAGAGGACGTTCAGGCTAATGCAAGCTGATAGTTGAGCGGCTTGGTTAGGGAGGGACCATGATACAATCCTCTCCATCGGGAGAGCCGAAAACACTTTTAGGATTTTAGTGGACTTGAACCCTCGCTAGAACAGGTGCCTTAGACCACGTGTGTGTGTGTGTGTGTGTGTGAGAGAGAGAGAGAGAGAGAGAGAGAGAGAGAGTTACAAAGAATTAGTTAGCGGATTGAGAGTCATTGCGTAGAGCACTGTACTCTGCGCCCAGTATACGAAATACTGTCTACGCTTGAACTGTTAAACTGAAGAACTATTTACAACTTCTGGTGGAATTTTGATCCACGTAAAACCAATCATATAATTATGTAAAAACAATGACTGCAAACATAAGTACTAAACCTTTTCAACTCTAACTTGCAGCCATGGTTGTGTGTTGTATTCTTATTGAGTGTAAACAAATTGTTAAATTTACGCTATATTTTAAAAACTTCAATAGACCCTACCAAGAATGATTGGAGTTGTCAACTGACACTCGTTGTATTGTACTTACTGAAAGCGACCTGGGCCCTTTCAATGTTGATATCCCGCAGTTCTCCACACTCCCTGTCCATCAATAATTCTTAATTATAAGCTACATGTCGTACTTTCTTTAGCTGACACATATTAGTCATTGCATATTGATGCTCATTATATATTAAAGTTACCCATAATATTAAATAACGCATTTTTATACGTATATGGAAGAAGGTATTTTCGCGCTTTTATGTTATGATAGTTAATCATCCTTATAATTTTGCTTATAGTAATTTATTGCTACATATGGACATTCCCACGAGTACCATACTATATAAGCACTTAGAGTAGTCATCTAGTATATAATACAAACTTGCAGTATCGTAAGAAATCGTGATAAACTTTGTATAGCCTAAGTGTTGATGTCGACAGTCGTAGCTCTGGCGCTACTTCGGAAGCGTCCACCAGAGGTCTCAGGTGAATTCTTGGTAGGGTCTATTCATTGACCTCGTAGTCTACGCGTTTCCAATGAAAATAGACCAAGACTTCTCAACTGATTCTCATAGCTCTGTCTTTTAATCATGGAATAAGCTTTATAGCCCTAGTTTGGACTCTTCTAGTCGCTCTATATATTTCCTGTCTGCTGGAGACGAGATTTAAACACCATATTCTAAAAGAGGCCATATCAAAACATTGTTAAGTGTAAGTACTATCTAATATTTATGTATTGGAACTGTCTCTAATTATACCCTAATCATTTCTGGGGTTTCTTCACTACTTCAATACACTGCTTGGACACGTTTAGGTCACTGCTAATTAAAATACACAAATCGTGTTCCAAGTGAGTCGCTTCCAGAGTTTTTTTTTTTCTTTTTCCAATAATGAATATTCTGATTTTGGATTTGTCTGGCCAACATGTATCACCTTGCACTTCTCCAAGCTTAGTTGCATCTGCCATGTCTCAGATCATTCACCCAGACTCTCAAGATCCTTGTTGAGTTGTTCAACTCCTTTAGGACCCTTCACATTCACTCCAAGTTTAATATATTCTACAAACTTAAGAGATCACACTCAATAGAATAGTTTCCATGGCATTAAGGGTGAAAGCTTTATTCATTGGTCGACATATTCATTTATATATTTATTGTTATTTATGTAGTTTCCTCCCTAGACCTTCATCAAGCTTAACAAAACATCTCCAAGACCCCCAGATGAATTTGTAAATATTCCAGTAGAAAATTGTCCCGACCGAAGGCTTGGTTCCTCATGAATTACAGGCTTTTATTGGGCGTGTGACTTAAAATCTGAAAACTAGTGGGGCTAGACATGAGGGAGAAGTAGGGACAGATAAAACAACTATCACCCTATAATCCACTTGAGAGAGAGAGAGAGAGAGAGAGAGAGAGAGAGAGAGAGAGAGAGAGAGAGAGAGAGAGAGAGAGAGAGAGGGGGGGGGGGGTAGTGCTAGAGGGGCTGGGTCTACTACCTTCATCTACTCAACTCTCCATGTATGCTTCAATATCAACTTCTACGCACTTAACTGCCTGTTAGTTACTCAGTTACTTGTTCGTCAAGGGGAATCCATGCAATGCGAGCTAAGCTCATTATTATCGCGCCTCCTTAACTGTGAATGTATTGCGTGAAATGCATGTTAAGTGTTTTATGTATTGTTGGAATGGCTGTGGATGTGTGTGTAGTCTGTATTTAGCCAATTGACGACATCGGAAACGAAGGCTTAGGGTGGATCTGTATGGTACCATTCTCACTATAGACGGTACCGTCTCGCCCGAAGGCTTAGGTAGCCATCAGCTTTGGTGAACCATATGATACCCATCTCGCCTTGTACCATTTTTGCCAACCCCAGATGGGACGTCACAACGTCGTCCACTTATTCCAGGTACCTATTTACAGCTAGGTGAACTGAGGCTAACACATGAAAGGAGACAAGCCCAATTTGTCTCCGCCCGGCCGGGGATTGAACCCCCGACCCCTCGTGTGTGAGACGAGAGCTCTACCTACTAGGCTACGGGCTGTGTGTGTGTGTGTGTGTGTGTTCGTGTTCGAGCGAAGATGAATGTATCGTGTTAACAATAATTTGATGGAAAGGCATCATACATTATTATATATTCGAAACCAATTTCCATAATCGTACACTGCAGCTCTATGTGAATATGTAGTTCCCTAAACATGTAGAGCAGGGCTACTCAACTGGCGGCCCGAGGTCCAGATCCGGACCTCGGAAAGATTGCGTTTGGACCGTATAATGCCCATGACGCAACAGAATAAAATATGGGAAAACAAATGTCAAATTGTTCATACTGGTTGTCAGCTACTGAGCCAATTTTTTCTGTTCGTTATTTTCCTCTTCCCTTTTTAGTTCTTGTATATATATATATAATCTGCCCTCTCTTTTTGTATTATTTCCTCTTCCTTCTTTAGTTCTTGTACACATCTTTTATGCGCCCTCTCTGTTTGTATTATCCTCTTCCTTCTTTAGTTCTCGTACATTTATTTTATCCGCCTCTCTTTTTTTCAGAGTTACTAGCCTTATAAGGGTCCCGGCCTAGTTTGCTATAAACAAACTGTTCTTCCTTTCACTGAACCAGACTTCTGTCGTGTTTCACGGGATACCGAATCTTTACAGTTAGCTTTTCCCTTCCTCCCTTACCAAACATGTTGTTCTATAGCTTATCGAATTACAGGTTTCTTGTCAACATGTTCTAAGTTTTTTTCTAAACAAACATAGTATTATTAGACACTTTTTATTTTTTATTTCAAAACAGTATTATTGTTTTAGTTGATCCTTTGAAATAAGAATTCTAGCCATTCAAATACAATTATGTGCTCTTCAACAACCGAATGTGTTTAGTGATACGCATGGTTAGCACAGGTAGGTTTACATTTGTTTAACATTATTAAGGCAAAAACCACACATCAAACAGGATTTCCAATAATCAGGGGGCAGGTATATTTGCAGTATAAAATATATAGGCATATATATATATATATATATATATATATATATATATATATATATATATATATATATATATATATATATATATATATAAATATATATATATATATATATATAAATATATATATATATATATATATATATATATATATAAATATATATATATATATATATATACTGTGTATATATATATATAATTATATATATACTGTATATATATATATATATATATATATATATATATATATATATATATTTTTTTTTTTGGGGGGTTAGAATTCAGCTTACAAAGGACCTTTAAGTGTCAAATGAGCAAATACTGTGTTAATTAACCCTTCCATTCCCACTGGTGCATCATAAGTTGAGTATAATCGTCCAATGATAGCTACACCCTGTTCAATATAGGTAGGCCACAAATTCCGATCCCAACTTCTCATAGCTCAGAAGGGACTTCAGTAATTGATCTAATATATCTACCATTTGGGAAGAGTCAGCCAGGTAATAGGTGTGAAAATGAACAGCCCATTTGCTCCAGCCTTTATTTAGTTACAGGAGTTACGGGCTTCGGTTTCTGGCCTACTGATATTGAATGAACTTTATAATGAAACAAAGGGACGCATCATCATCCTGCTTTATTGATTGTCAGGGTCAGACTTCTTATAGCTATTATCTTCTGGCTAATACAAAGTTAGTGTACTATGCATTTGTATATGAAATTCTATGAAGACGTTAATTGGGTTATTTGTTCTTGTATTCTGACTATCACCAGATGAATATATCAGCTTATTAAGGTTTGTGTTAATCAATGGGCTACATGGACATACTATTTTCCCCGTGTACAGGACTATGGCGTGAAGTGACAACATTATTTGGCGCGATTTGAGGGGTGCTTGACTGGAAAATTAGAAACCCAAGTGATGTACTCGAAATATAGAGTAGTAGATTTACACAGACATGAAACACGTAAAAAAACAAAAAACAGAACAATATATAGGAATAGAGAACATTGGATGGGAATAGAGGCGTAGGTGTAGTAATGTTGATGATAGTATTATTATTTGTTTATTTAATTATTTATTTTTGGTTTTTTGGGTGAGGGGGGGGGGGGGGGGGGGCTATCACCGGGACCTTTGCTACCAAGCAAATTCATGCAATTGGACCTTCATCCATACTGCTTGTGTACCCCTGATGTAGAGGTATGCGCTTGGGATTATTCGTTACTACGTCGACTTAAGGGACGTTAATTTATTATTATACATATTGTATATAATTACCGGTATATATATATATTTCTTTTAGTTTGCTACCTAGACCTCTATCAAGCTTATAAAACAAAAAACAAAAAACAAAGATGCCCTTCAAGATAAATTTGTACATTTTTCAGTCCAAAGGCCGGTTTCTCCTGAATTATAGGTTCGCTATCGCTTGCCAGGAAAAAAATAGAGACCTAAATAGCCCGAAAGGTCTTTAAAATGAGAAAGAAATGGGCAAGTCATAAAATTTGAAAAATAATGGGGCTTAACATGAAGGAGAAGGGGGTTCAGAAAAAAACAAATACTTCCAGAAATACTTTCTCTATTTTTTTTTTTTTTTTCCTCCCCATTTCCCCAGCTAACCTAATCCCACAAGGACCCCAATGGAAATACGCCTAACGGCCTTATTGGGCTATCCTTAGTTGGAATTATGCAAGGCTGGTACATGTCATATTTTGTAATATACTATGTGGTACCAACTCTGTAAATTGCTAACTGAATAAATATTATTATTATTATTATTATTATTATTATTATTATTATTATTCCTCTTCATGCGAAAGAGCGAGTTTTTATGTATACTTATTAAAATACCCAAGTTAAGAATAACCACCATGCCAGCCCGACAAGAGAACAGAAAAGGAACAGAGGAAAGGGAGACTAAAACAGCAGAACCAAGGAGACACACACAGCAGGGAAAACGAAGAAAGACGAACGAATAGAAGGAGAGACTAAGATAAAACCAACAAAGACGAACGAAGGAGAAACTAGGATAAAAAGAACGAAGAGCCCAGGAATGCAAGCAATCAACAACCACTCAACAGACAAAGACAAAACCAGGAACCAGAACCAGAAGAGAAAGAAAATTCACCATCACAGAAGAAACCAAACACATCATCAAAACCGCAGAAGACAACGAAAACCACAGCAGAACCACCGCCACATGGCCACCCCAATTCTACAGACACCAGAATAAACGGGATGCTAGAATTGCCACCATAAGTCCTCCTCTACCACCCACACCAGGCAAGACAATCAAGATAACAATTGATAACAACGAAGCCCAGAAGAAAAAGATTGTATATAGTCATAAGAATTAAAATGTAAAACTTGCAAACTAAACAAACCAAAATTGGGACAAGGACAATATAAAGTCAAATTAAATTATCAAAATCGCTATGTGGAAACAACGCTTACTAAAATGAAAATTATTAAATAAAAGAACACAATCCACCACATAGGGTGTACATTACTACATGAGCAAGTTAATCTGTTTCCCAAGCAAACTAATCGCACATATAACAACGCACTATCGTCACGTTAAAGGAAGTAGTCAAGTTTGGGTAGTCCGGGACGTTCTGGCAAATTTTACTAAACTCTGCATGAATAAAGAAACTAAATGTTAAATGTCAAAATATTATTTAAAATCAAATTTGCAACATGACAAGACATTAACAATAGTACAAAATACAAATATTGATAAGATATCTATACTATTACAAAATAATATATAAAATACAGTACAGCACTCACTAACGATAGTGCTATCGGGTAGGTACCTGTAAGCATAGCATGCCTCAAGTGACCCCTATCAATAACTACCCTACAAATAACCTACATTTATAGCACAAATAAACTAAGGAAATAGCAAAAGTAAGCAATTGATACTATCGACAATGAATACATATAATATAAAGACAAATAATTGCAAAATATGAAGTAACAACAGATTTAAACAAAGAGTACTCTTTTAACAAGAACAATAAATTTAAAAAATCATCAATATTAATATTAATAATAGAAAAAATACAGTACAGCACTCACTAACGATAGTGCTATCGGGTAGGTACCTGTAAGCATAGCATGCCTCAAGTGACCCCTATCAATAACTACCCTACAAATAACCTACATTTATAGCACAAATAAACTAAGGAAATCGCAAAAGTAAGCAATTGATACTATCGACAATGAATACATATAATATAAAGACAAATAATTGCAAAATATGAAGTAACAACAGATTTAAACAAAGAGTACTCTTTTAACAAGAACAATAAATTTAAAAAATCATCAATATTAATATTAATAATAGAAAAAGAAAAATATAAACAATAAATACAGACAAAAAACAATAAATACAGACAAAAAGTAAGCAGAGGTTATACAAGAAACTTCAAGTTAAAAATGCTTGATTAAAATTATTGATGTCAAATTTTAGAATACAGTCACAATAATTGACCCTAAAAAGATTAAATTTATGGAACAATTTACTTGCCTCAAAACCTCTGTCCACTAAGAGTCTGTATAGTAACCTAGCTCTAGCCCAAAAGTCATCTACTTTAGTGCAGATTTTACAAAATCTTATTAATTGGGAATAAAAACAATTATAAGTTATTTTACTATCGATATTACTACTAGGGAAAGGAAAGTTTATTACGTTAAAATTAAAATCATCAACTTTGTGATATACTTTAAGTATGCACTGTTCATTAACAATCTCTATATTTATATCAAGAAAATTTTCAACTTTATAATTTACGTTACATTGTGTGAGGGGAATAGAATTAGGGTAAATAAGTTTAGCAACTTGATTAAAATTTAACAAATTGCAAACAAGAATATCATCAATATATCTACTATTATTACTGAACAGTTTAGCAAGTGCTAATTTTTCTGGGATTTTATTTTTCTTGCTACTGTCAACTAAGTCTTTTATATATTTAAATTCTAAAGCAAGCAAGAATAAGTCTGCAATTAAAGGGCTAGCATTTCCACCCATAGGAATTCCTAATATTTGTTTGAAAATGTACGGGCCGAATCTAACATAAGTATTGAAAAGGAGGAATTTAAGGGCATCTTTAAGTTTAGTTCTATCAAAATATACAGAACTAGTGGGAGTAGAGCTAAGTGATGCATTATTAAAATATGTATAAACATTTATGAAATAATTACCATTCCTAACGAACCTGTCAAAGTGCAAATCTATAATAAAGCAAAGCTCTGAATATACTAAATCTAAAGGCAAATTGGTATACAAAGTTGAAAAGTCGAAGCGATGTACCGAGGTAACTTTCGGCATGGTATTTATTTTATCAATAACTTCTAACGAATTGTCAACACTCCAATAATAGTTAATGCCAGTTCTTCTCATGATGGTATTACAATATCTTTTATGAGTACTTTTAATGTATTTTAAGCAATTTAAGACTTGTTCTGATAGAGTTTTAGTGGTAGCAAATTTTGCTCCGGCAATAAAGCGATATTTATAAGGTCTTTTATGAAATTTAGGTAACATGTATAATTTTGCAATGCACTTGTTCTTATCAGAAAGTTTAATATCAAATGTTATATTTTTCTTGGTATGTTCATCGATTAAGTTATCAATATTCAGATTATTTTTAATTTCATAAACAGAATTACCGCAAATATTTTTACGTAATATGTTACCCTTAACCCGGGAGCTGCGGGGAGACTCTTAAGAGTTCCCCCGGCGGACTGCGGGAAGACTCTTGAGAGTAAGTAAAATAAAAAATCAACTTTTGACATCGAAAAAAAAAAAAAAAAAAAAAAAAATAAATATTTTTTTATTTTTTTTTGGCCCCTGGGCCATGCAAAATCTCAGTCCTCTACCTCCCCTCCTTCCCCACTTTCCTCCTCTCCTTCAGTTATCACCTATTTTCCCTATTATTCCCTTATTCTGAGGTATATTTTCATGCTAACATTAGCGAGTTGCAAGCAGGGTGTTGTCATCACTGATGGCAAGCGAGTGCAAGAGAGAGAGAGAGAGTATCGATCGACTGTGTCTCAGTGGCCTTGGGGGAAATTGGCGGGAAAGCAGTTTGCCTCACCCATACATTATACAACTCGCGGGCTATATCTCCGATTTTGACCATCCAAACGCTGTTTTCACTCGTTTTATTGTTGTTTCAGGTTAATACCTTTATAATCAACCCATAATAGGCGCATATGGATAATTATTAATGCTATTAATGGTACAATGAATATTTTAGTGACGGAAACACCTCAAATACGTCAGCACAGGGGGACGTTTTCAATTACCCCCATGCGCACTTGTTAGGTTAATACCTAATTCTTTTTTCATGTTTTCAAGATAAAATTTCTTACATGTGAAGCTATAATTATTGCTGGCTTTATCTACTGTAGTGATTACAAAATGTTTATGTAAATTTATTAAATCAGCTTTAAGCTTATTATAATTATAGTCTATAAAATCTGAAAGATTAAATTCATTTTTAAGCGAGACAATTTTATTTCTAATTAACTTAATTAATAATTTAGACCATGCTTCTAGTTCTCTCGCATCGCAGCACGCAATTTTTAACAATTTATCTTTTAATTTATTGACTGAAAAAACAATATCTTTTAAAATTATGTCCCATGTTACTTTATTACTCCCTATTCTAAATTTAAACCCTTTACGACATAGCTCCGCTAATTTGTCGTTTGCAAAATGTTTAACTAGTTCTACATCACCTGTTAATATGTGACATATCGGACTATAAATGAACTTTGCTGGTGCATCACGTCTGCTAGCTGGCATATCCATGACTCTTTCACACACGCATTTATTAGTATTGAAAATATCATTATCTGAAAGATTTCCTAAAACTTTATTATAATTACAAATAATAGACCCAACAGGTCGTTCATATGAATACACTATTAATGGTTTGAAATCTTTACAACCATTTGGTAACATGGACTTAACTTTCTTTGAATTAATAAGACTGTTAACATTAATTTTGTCTAAAATTTTAGAGGAATAATTTAAAGTGGACATGACTTTATCTTTAATACGGTTATCTTTGGATTTCTTAGAATTAGCTCTAATATATCCCATAAAAGCAAAGACTATATTCTTAAATTTATTTGTGAAATTATGTTTATTGTTTAGAATATTTTCTATAAAAGGAGAACAACTTTTCTTTTGTAGGCCTTTCAATGAATCTTTTAATTTTTTAATTCCGAAATTTCGATACAATGAATATAAATTATTAACAATAATTTTAATATCAGACCTGTTTTTCTTTTTATTAAATGTATTTAGTCTTCTATTACCGTGTCTACCAGGTCTTCTGTTTAAAACAGGGAAGTTAAAATATGGGTTATTAAAATCGTTTTTTAATAAATCTTTATTCAAAATGTTGCCTACATTTTTTATTTGATTGTTAAGTCCAAATGGATAGATGGTCATTAATTTTCCAATCCAATAATTTTCTCTATCCAAAACATTTTGATTACTTTGAACAATTTCTATAATTTTGTATTTACAATCAAATTTAGTACAATCTGTGTTAAAATGCTTATATAGAAGAATCTTGGAGTCGATGCCGTTCTTAATTCCTGATCTATGCCCGTAGGCTCTTTCTCTTAAACATTGCTCCGTCTTTCCAACATATTGCATACCACATTTCTCACAGGTTATTAAATAGATAACATTCTTTACTTTACATGGAGATGTTACATTAACAGAAGAATTTAAAAACAAAAATTTTGTATTGGTAATGTAACTTTTAAAAAATGTTTGATGTTCAAAATCAAATTCATTCACACAGAGTTTACATTTTACAGTTATCATCAAAAAGACGCCGGTTATTTTCATTATTATTCTTCATTTTTAAGTTTTAAGTTTTAAGAAAGACCAACACAAACAAATAACAAAGGAACAGTTGCGCCGCTCTTCCGCGCAGAGGCCTCCCCACCAGCTCGCAAACTTTTAGGGGGTCTACCTAATCCCCCCGGAATACGCCCCCTGTACTTATAACCTTCTGACCTCCACACACCTGAACTGGGACATAGCAGCCAAAGTCGTCACCACCCCGACGGAAACCAAGGTAAAGCAAGCAATTCTAGGGCTTGAATTACTTACATGTAATCTTGCAAGTCCTAAAATTAAACCTCCCATTCAGGAAAGGATTGATACCATGGTGGACATCCTTCAAGGTCTGAGGAGTTCTTTTCCCTACTAGGTGAATTAATATTATCACATTCCATGGTATAGTGCTTACTATTAAGCTCTCTAATAGGCTGCACCTTTGGTATTAGAAGCATAACCGCAAGGACATGTCCCCACCTTACTTCTTTTTCCAAAACCGCACTCTTAAAACTATAGAAGGATACTTGCCATGGTAAAGGTCATTCTAATAGTTCGAGCTTTGTGAGACACCGTCTCGATAACGGCATTCAACACATAGAAGTCCATACTGTTCTTGTCTAACACCATGGTCAAAGACATATGCAGTAAAAAAAAATAAATGCCGAACTTGAGTTCTTTGAACACTCTTACAACGGTCAGTGGCAGATCGACTGAATTAGTAAGTTCATGATCTTACTATCTCCTCGCGTTAGCCCGATACCTTGTCACTGTGTCATGACACTAGCGACGCTGTAGTAAAGATCCTAAGTCAAGAGTACCGGAACATAACTTCACCACCGATTAGACGAGCAATAGTAACCCAGGACATGTCCTCGTTCAAGCTCGCGTTAGTCCGATGGTAGGCTATGTCATGACATTAAGGAGCTACCATTCAAGACTCAAAACCAACTAATCCATCTGTATCCCTATCCACACCATCCACATGGCAGGACCACCTAAGTGGCTCGACGGAACCTAGACGAAAGGACTTGATAACTCTCATCTTTACCCCGACTGTGCTAACAACTCCAGATCTTCAAAGTGTTAGATTAGGAGTGCTACCATAAATCTCTTCAACTTATACACCAGTGCGATCCTGGTGTAATACTTAGGTAAAAATAGAGTAACTCATATGACTGTTTTTATTCTACACCAGTGCGACCCAGGAATAATACTTAGGAAAAATAGAGCAACTCATATGACTCTGTTTTTATTCTGGACCAGTGCGACCCAGGTGTAATACTTCGGAAAAATAGAGCAACTTGTATGACTCTGTTCTTACTCCGACACCAGTGCAACCCCAGTAATACTTAATACTTAGAGAATAGAGTCCCTCAACTCTGTTTTATTCTTACACCAGTGCGACCAGGTGTATCGTATGATTCTTATACAAATACGATAGAAGTCATGAACCAATAATACGCTGAGAAACCAAATTATATCTCCTCCAAATAGTAAGAGATAAGAGATAAGAGATAAAGTGTAGAAGAGTAAAAGGGTAAATTATACTACACACCAGTGTTTTAAGGTGTATATTCATAGTAGAGAAGAGAGAGAAAAGCAAGTATATTCCTAGTTCCCTCGTGGATCCTCGCCCGTGCTAGGTTCATCTCTAATTATGTATCCAGTGTAGGCCCTACTAGTATAAATAAGTATTGTGGCCTACACATTGAACTATTAATTAAAGTTGTTAATAAGATGTACGCAGTGTTATATTTTACCCTCTACTCCTTTTGTGCATGTGTTGTATGATTTTAACTTCTCCAGTCGAGTAAAACCTACCAAACACCAATACAAACCCGGTAAAACCCTGGCATAACACTTATAGTGTATGTGCGGCCATGTGTATTAGTGTGTAAGTCAGTGTCAGTTTGGTTCATCCCATGTGTGTGCCACAGGATCTATGTGCACATGGCTGTAATGTGAAAGAGCGCACGCGCGTGTGTGTGTGTGTGGGAGAGAGAGAGATTTTTTGAGATATGACCATTTATGTGAATTACTGTCTAATTTAATGGCATGCCGTAATTTGTGTGTATCTGTAAGTGTGAGTAAGTGTATAATGTGTGTGTATCGGTAAGTGTGTTAGTGTATAATGTGTGTGTAAGTGTATAATGTATGTGTATTGGTATGTATTTAAGTGTATAATGTGTGTGTATCGGTAAGTGTGTTAGTGTATAATGTGTGTGTATTGGTATGTGTGTTAGTGTATAATGTGTGTGTATCGGTAAGTGTGTTAGTGTATAATGTGTGTGTATCGGTAAGTGTGTTAGTGTATAATGTGTGTGTATCGGTATGTGTGTTAGTGTATAATGTGTGTGTATCGGTATGTGTGTTAGTGTATAATGTGTGTGTATTGGTATGTGTATTTAAGTGTATAATGTGTGTGTATCGGTATGTGTGTTAGTGTATAATGTGTGTGTATTGGTATGTGTATTTAAGTGTATAATGTGTGTGTATCGGTATGTGTGTTAGTGTATAATGTGTGTGTATTGGTATGTGTGTTAGTGTATAATGTGTGTGTATCGGTAAGTGTGTTAGTGTATAATGTGTGTGTATTGGTATGTGTATTTAAGTGTATAATGTGTGTGTATCGGTATGTGTGTTAGTGTATAATGTGTGTGTATTGGTATGTGTGTTAGTGTATAATGTGTGTGTATTGGTATGTATTTAAGTGTATAATGTGTGTGTATCGGTATGTGTGTTAGTGTATAATGTGTGTGTATTGGTATGTGTGTTAGTGTATAATGTGTGTGTATCGGTAAGTGTGTTAGTGTATAATGTGTGTGTATCGGTAAGTGTGTTAGTGTATAATGTGTGTGTATCGGTAAGTGTGTTCGTGTATAATGTGTGTGTATTGGTATGTGTGTTAGTGTATAATGTGTGTGTATCGGTAAGTGTGTTAGTGTATAATGTGTGTGTATCGGTAAGTGTGTTAGTGTATAATGTGTGTGTATTGGTATGTGTGTTAGTGTATAATGTGTGTGTATCGGTAAGTGTGTTAGTGTATAATGTGTGTGTATCGGTAAGTGTGTTAGTGTATAATGTGTGTGTATCGGTATGTGTGTTAGTGTATAATGTGTGTGTATTGGTATGTGTGTTAGTGTATAATGTGTGTGTATCGGTAAGTGTGTTAGTGTATAATGTGTGTGTATCGGTAAGTGTGTTAGTGTATAATGTGTGTGTATTGGTATGTGTATTTAAGTGTATAATGTGTGTGTATCGGTAAGTGTGTTAGTGTATAATGTGTGTGTATTGGTATGTGTATTTAAGTGTATAATGTGTGTGTATCGGTAAGTGTGTGTAAGTGTATAATGTGTTTGAAAGGTTTGAAAGGTTTATTAACTCGAGCGACCCCAAGTGGGGTATTAAGAGTACATACTTCAATACAAATACAAAATACAATAACACATAAACAAAACAACAACATTATTTGTACATAATAATATTTCAACTTGACTGGTGGCCTTGTTGTAAGTTCAAGACTTTATGTCTTGAAATAATTCATAATTTCTCCTACAAATTTGTCAAGTTTTAATATAACTGCATGTTGTGTACTGCTGAATAACTGTGACATTTTCATAGAATTATGATTATTATAATAATATTTGTTAAGGTACTGCCTTCTGTAAACATTAAAATGTGAACATTTGAACAAAAAATGGAATTCATCACCGACTTCATTACTGTTACATAACGTACAAATTCGCTCGTTTACATTTATGTTGTTGTGTCTACCGCTGACAATAGGCAGCATATGATTACCACATTTGAATTTACACAACCTTATTGAATATTGCTTTGGCAGTTTAAGTAAATAATCTTGGATACGGTAATCGACCGTCATTATTCTGTAATTCAAACAAACACTACTTCTATTAATTTCCTCCGTCCATTTTTGCCTATAAATATCACTAGATCTAAGTTTAAATGCTTCTTTAAACCAGTTACCATTAATATTATTTACATCATTAAATACATGCGACATTCCATTGCTATCTAGTAAGCATTTGATATTATTTAACCAGGGTAATTTGTACTGTTCTCGATCATACAAAACTTTCATTAATCTATACAAAACACATGACATTTTATTTTCCGTATCACTTGTAATCCTAAACCAAAAATTTACCATTCTATTGTCTATGATTTCCTGCAAACTTCTAAAACCTGATTCACCACACACCATACATGTTGCAGTTGATTTATTCAACCTCAAAAGTCTCTTCAAAAAGCTATTGCATGTCCTTTTTAGGTGATCAATATTCTCACAGCCCCATATTTCACTACCGTACAATAAAATGGGTAATACTAGTTTTTCGTATAAATCGATACTTGTGTCGAACGGTAGGTTAAGATTGTTAATTGTATTTAATAACCCATAAGTTGCTCTCTTACTTTTAATTACTTGTTTTGCTTTAGCTTTATGAAATCGACCGTTGAAGTTAAATGTTGTGCCCAGGTAAGTATAATCATCCACTACCTATATTTCATCATTACCGAATTTAAATGTCCTATGTTTTCTGACCTTACCCCTGGAAAATATTACAACTTTAGTTTTACCAATGTTTACCTGCAGTGATGAAAGGCTACAATAGGCTACAATGTGTGTGTGTGTATATGTGTGTAAGTGCATAATGTGTGTGTGTCTGTATGTGTGTGTAAGTGCATAATGTGTATGTGTGTGTAAGTGCATAATGTGTATGTGTGTGTAAGTGCATAATGTGTGTGTGTCTGTATGTGTGTGCAAGTGCATAATGTGTGTGTGTGTGTCTGTATGTGTGTATAATGTTTTTTTTGTTTTTTTTTCTATATTCCAACTACTCCCTCTCGGGCATAGGCTGAGAGCCTGTACTGTACATTCCACCGCTCAACACGGTGAAGCCCGTGAGGTCTTGTTCCAGTCTGGGGAGTGAGACATGCGAAGCATCCATCATGGCTCGAAGCAGCTCCATCTCTGAAGCGGCCGGTTGCTTCGCTCAAGTGCTTCACCGTCTCACCCTCCAGACTCAGACCCTCACTCGCAGAACGCCACCTATTGAGCAGTGAACTCACTAGGCATTGTCCCCCTGTAACATATTTTGAATATGGGAATATTCATACAGTGTTATTTAATCAGGGAACAATGAGGGTATTTTTTGGCATTTCGGTGGGCTTTGTGGTAATGCACTGATACTAGGTACAGCACAAATTCAATCCCAATAATATCTTCCCATTGACATATCGGGATTTGAACCCGGGTCCATTGGATTACCAATCCAATGGCATGACCACTCCACCACACCTCCCCTATGTGTGTCTGTGTGTCTGTATGTGTGTGTAAGTACATAATGTGTGTGTGTCTGTATGTGTGTATAAGTGCATATTGTGTGTGTATCTGTACGTGTGTGTAAGTACATATTGTGTGTGTATCTGTACGTGTGTGTAAGTACATAATGTGTGTGTGTGTCTATATATGTGCATACGTGCCTAATGTGTGTGTATCTGTACGTGTGTGTAAGTACATAATGTGTGTGTAAGAGCATAATGTGTGTGTATCTGTACGTGTGTGTAAGTACATAATGTGTGTGTGTGTATGTGTATGTGTGTAAGTGCATAATGTGTGTGCAAGTACATAATGGATTTATATATGTAAATGTGTGCAACTGCATAATGATATAAAAAAGCTGCCAAATATGATTTGTGTGTGTTTGTAATAATAGTAATGATACTAATAATAATAATAATAATAATAATAATAACAATAATAATAATAATAATAATAACAATAAATATTAACAATAATAATAATAATAATAATAACAATAAATATTAACAATAATAATAATAATAATAATAATAATAACAATATAAATAATTGGTATATTTCGATCTGGCAGCCAATGAGGCTATTATTACGCAGACTTATCCTAAAGGTCGTTGCACACTGACACGACAGCCCCTTCAAAACTGGCACGAACACCCACGACACATACAAATCCTGTGTCTTGCCGAATTTACTAGAGCTCGCGGCGAAAATGGCTGGCATCGTTAGAGTCGTATCTTTACCGTATCTCTACTGTTATCTCTTCCGCACGACTTCATAAGACTCTAGTGATGCCGATACTGTGGAGAAACGAATGCTACGAAGAAGATAGGAAAAGTCATGCGAAGGGTACACGACTAGTCCACGGAAAAGATACGACCCAAAAGACTGCGATACAACTCAGAAGAATTGTATCGACGCCGTAGCGACGTGCAACCGGATTGAGGCTAGACGCGTGGTTGCCAACTCGACCGTTGCCAATTTTCCGCACGGAAGAGATACGGTCTGCACGGCAGGCTTACGCACCAGACGACGTTGATACGGGCCATACGGCTTTGATACGGACCATACGTCTTTGATACGGACCACGCGATTGTGATACGGCGAGTTCGTAATGGAGACCAGACTCAGACGATTTTTTACAGTTGCCGGGGGATTCCCACAAAATTTTGAACAGCTCAAAATCTCGTATCGACCCTCGACACGTCGCTTGGACCGTGAGAGTCACCCACAGCTAATTCCCGATATCCATGATTATGTTGCCGATTCGCCGTATCAGGCTGAAATTTTGAGTCGGGAACTCGCCTGGAGGGGCTTCCGTGTCAGTGTGCAATGACTTTAAATCTTATTGTAAGGGATCAACAGACTGATCCTGGCTGCTAAAGAGAGCATCTACATTCCTCCGAGGAAGTAGGATGTGGGAAGGAGAATTTGTGGGTCCCCAGAGACTGGTCTGTCCAAGCCTAGCCTTCACAGCCAGGGAAATTTTTTGAAAGAAACTCCCCCTGCCGGCGCATGGGATGGATCCTCCGACACCAGAGCCAGCACTCCCAGTTCAGTGGCTAAGCTCGCTCGGTTACCGCGTGTGTGTGTGTCTGTGTGTGTGTGTGTGTGTGTGTGTGTGTGTGTAATCTATGTGCATATTTGATTACGACAGAGTATATCTGTCCACCTGTGACGCCTACAAAAGTACACGTGGGCGTAAGTTTGATGTGTGTGTATTATAATCTCCTGCATGGGTTGATGATGCAAGGGAGGAGGTATGTAAGAGAGAGAGAGTGAGAGAGATTAACTTGAGGGGAACGTAATCGTGTGTGGCTTTATCTTTATGTATCTGTCTGTTAAAATAATATGTCGAACACGAATAAAACAAAAACACGTACCGGTATTTAAGGTAAGTTTCTTTAATATATCAAATCTCTTATTTTTGACAGACATCATATTCCATACCTTGTTTTCTTTCATAAAGCAGTATATGATAAATAAGTACATATATATAGATTAACACTCTCTGTTTCTTTGTTACCACAATAATATAGATAAATAATCGACAATAGCAACACTAAATGTAACAGACCACTGATTGCCATAAGATAAATTAACATAAATTTGTCTAATTAACAACACAATATTTAAGCATATATTTTTAAGGAATATCATGCATTTTGGTATCATGAATCAGTCTGAAGCGCTTAAGCTGCTTCAGATATATATGTTGGGAATAAAATAAAGGCTTAGTGGCACATTTTCTGAAATATTATCGATTTGGTAATTACAAAAACGTTTTACAAACTCAACATTTTGTGATTTAAGGTAGATTACATAATTACAGGCATTCGAAAGTTGTGTTAATTATTCACAACATAGTATAATAGAAATACACTGAAGAATATATATGGCGATGCATCCATTTGAACCAGTATCGAATGCAAACAAAATAATACAATGCATTATTATATTCCGGATACTTCAGAATAGGACATTAAAGGTTTAAAGATTCGAAATGGTCTATCGTTATACGCTCACCACTGGACGTATTACTTACAATTTGAAGTGCAATAAGAAATTCATTAAAAGTATCAATATGGAACACCCGAAATACCTGATTGATTAAATGGCTCTGGGTCATTATTTATCTCTCCCCTAATTCTACTGACTATCCAAAATTCTTTGAATATCTTACTTCTAAATTGGAACACATTCTATCCATCTCTCCCTTCTCTGAAATCTCCATCTTAGGATATTTCAATGTTCACCCCCACCAATGGCTCTCTTCTCATTTCACTGACCAGCCTACATCGTTTCTATCCTAAATAACCTAGAACAGTTAGTTCAGCAACCCACCCTTATCCCTGACCGTCCTGGAGACCGGCACAACATTCTCGTCTTATTTCTAACCCACTAAACCTTCTGCTTACGCTGTAACTCTTCTCCCTCTGTTGGGATCCTTAGATCATAACCATATCTCTATCACCTGCCCTGTCTCTCCAGTACAGCCCTCTGATCCCCCAGCCCGAGTCACTTATGGCATTTTGGCGCTGCCGATGGGATGCTCTTCGGCAGTACTTCTTTGATTTCCCATGGAATTATTTTTGCTTCCATGGCCGGCGACCTTCAGAGAGTGCTGAGCGCATTACTGAGGTAATCCTTTCGAGCATGGAAGCATACATACCATTTTCTTTCTCTCAAACTAACTATCAAAAATCTTGGTTTACTCACGCTTGTTCTACTGCTGTCTACAGCATTCAAACGGTACCCTCGCCTTCAAACTCAAGAATCCCGTACTTTATATGTCTCTGCCCGGAATCAAGCCAAATCTGTCCATCAACTCACCAAAAACTCTTTCATCAATAACAAATGCTCTGAACTTTCCAACTCTAGCTCTTCACAAGCTTTTCAGCACCTAGCCAAAAACGTCTCCAACAATTTCACTTCCTCGTCTTTCCCTCCTCTTTTCCACTATTACGTTACCATCGTCACCTCTTCCTCTGACAAAGCTGAGCTCTTCGCTCAAACTTTCGTAAAAACTCCACCTTGGATGATTCCAGCACTACTCCTCACTCTCCACCCCCTAGCACTTACTTATGCCTAAATAAGATCATAATCTCTTCTCAGGATGTACTTTCTGCCCTCTCTGGGCTTAACTCGTACAGCCCCAGCGACGCGCCTGACGCGTCGGCGATGTATGTAACGCACAGCCCCAGAGACGCGCCTGGCGCGTCACCCTAATTGCGCCGACCGTAACCTCAGGTGTAGCCACTCAAGAGGGCTCAGATTTGTATGGGAACTGTGTACGTATCCCACGCACCCGTGCCGATGGTTGAAAACTCTCAAAGTCCACGTGCGTGCGCGTGAGCGCGCAATAACC